>OY735213.1:63223994-63316494 GCA_963457665.1 Thysanoteuthis rhombus | reverse complement strand
ACGAGCAAAGAGAGAAGAATCTGTAGCCCAATTAGCTAGTTGGTCGAGGGATTGGTGGGGCTGCGGTGATTCGATATATATATATATATATATATATATATATATATATATATATATATATATATATATATATATATATACATATGCTCCTCTATTCAGGGTTGAGCACTCTTCAAATGAGGTAACTCATCCACTGTAAGCTTATGCAATGCTCTTCTTTAGGAATTGAGCACTCTGGTGGATGAGGGATTTCTGTGTAATATGAATATAACGCTTAAATTCAGCCTTACTGCCTGTCCAGTTCCGTTGTCCAGAGGTAGGATATCGGCCTACGGGTCTGATGTGAAGGTTTTAATTCTGCCTCACGGTACTGGATGGGATAATTGAAAGTCTATAGCCACACTGAAAAGATATAATACATCGAAACAGTTGTCTGTGGATGACACAATAATATATATATATATATATATATGAGGTTGTTTGTGTGTTGTGGATACATCCATATGTTCGTAGCCTGAAAAGTTATGAGTTGAATTTTGATTTGAAATTATCAATGTATAATGTTCGATCTACTTCATTAATTGAAAAATATTTGGTATTTTTTTTAGAAATGATAATTGTGTTATATTCATCTAGTATTCGAATATGTGCAAAGTAATTAAACTTTCTCTCATATTAAATAATGAATGTCACAGGTGGCAAAGCGTATCCATTGAATCACAAAGGAATCACAACGGAAATTTCTGTCATCTGCAATTGATGGATTGATTATTCTTTTATATTTACTGTCTGTCCTGCTTACGTCTACCCAATCGTTAGTCGAAAGTGGTTATGGCAAAATGATTGCCTTCCTTAACGAAAGAGTATCCAATTGTAACAAAAATGGGGCTGCTACAAGAATGGGTTATATTTCCATTCCTGATTAAATATATCTATATACATGAATCTTTCACTATTATTTAGTCAAGTTTTAAAGATAAATATCTACAAAAATTGTTTTCGTTTGTTTTTGGTGATCTATTGTTTGGTGAAAATGTCTTCAAAAAATCTTTATCCGTTCCCGAAATACACAAAAAATAATCCTTTCAAATACGGATGTAAAATAACGTTGTTTGTATACTGTATTTCACTACTGTATTTTACATCCGTTTATGGAAAGATTACTAAAAATGACATGCTTCAGAAAAAAAAACAATAACCATAATTTCACAACTACCTAAATCTATCACTGCTTACGTAATAAAATAATGGTGTATCGATTGATGGAGGCCCGATGTTTCTATCTTTATTTGTTTTCGAGTTATCAAACTTCAGAGAGCGTTACGAACGGGTCGAGCTAGGTCGGGTCGTTTTTTTTTTTTAAATCTGTATAAATCTTCCGAACAAATGTTATCGAATGGCAAAAGCAGTTTTCATATTTCACACTTTTATTCTGAATAGTTTCAAAGGTATGGGGTAGTTCTGTGATCAATACATTTGTTAAGAGCAACTTCGACTACGGCTCGATCTCAACAATTTTTTCCATTAACGTTTTCACTCGCTTTTCTAACTGCCGCTATCGTCCAACCTTCCGCAGGTCATCCGCAGTCTTGATGTCACCAGATCAGATTTTACCTGATTGTTTCAAGCACACCCTCCCCCTATCCTAGTAATCCTTGCTATACTTGGATTAATGTCTTAATCCTAATCCTTTAAGTACTTCTAGCGAGTTAATAGAGCGTTCCAGTTTTTACTGGCGTCTTCTTGAGTCGAGGGGGCAGGTTTTGTTGTACTTGACCCCCAAAGAAAACAAAAATCATCTGAGCTCCAATCACCTGAACAAAACCATTCTGATCAGGCTATCGGACTCGTATATCTTACGTTCTATTATTGAGTTGCTAGTAAGATTACTTAGTGGATGCTGAATTTAAATTACCCTGAAGGAAAGATTTTCGGATCAGATGTAGAATCCTGACCCCAGAATTGATTCAAGTCAAAATTACAAATTTTGAGATTACACCATAATCAAAATTTGATTTGATCTAATCAAAACAAGGATGAAAAGTAGAATCCAGACCCCAACATTGATTTAAGTGAAAGGTACAAATTTCCATAGAACACCATCATCAAAATTTAATTTAATATAATTATAACCAGGGTGATACATTGAATCCAAACCCTTTCTTAGTAGATAAAATGATATTGTTCAGAAATTGCATGAAGAAGTTTTTGTTTTGATAAAATTATATCAAATTTCAATTGCAGTGAAAATATGCGCTTTTGATTTACATCAATTTTTTGTTTTGAATTCTTTATTTGATCCAGATTTTCTTCTTTCAATCATCTATTGAGATCCTTTGTTGGACATAAGCCATCACCCAAGAAAGTGTAAGACGTGTCAAGTGATGGGCCTGAAGTTGCTGTACTGGTCCATTGTCATGTTGACAAGGTGAGGAAAAATGCTTAAAGGCATTAACGCAAACGCTTTTAGCCGAAGTTTGAACTCGACTTTCTGATTCCATTGTCCGATTGACCAAATCACACGAAATTTTCTCAGTTCCGTAAGATCAAATTAAAATCTGAACAGAATTCATAAATAAGATGTAGATATTTTCGTTTTTCTTTCAATAAGAATAGAAAAATAAAACTTCGTATGCGCTTCACATGGGATTGAGACGAAGTATCGGTTCGTGTTAGTTCTATGAATGAAAAGAAAATTTACGTTCCTTTAGTAACAATATTTATTTGACTGATTTGAGGTAAAATAGATAAACAAATACACACGGTGTATTATTGCTCCTGTATATGAAGTTGGAGTGGTAAATGTATTTGGTTGTGTCTTTTCGTCGGTCCGTCTGTCTGTCTGTCTATCTGTCTGTCCACACAACATCTCCGAAAGCACGAGATGTATTTCAATGAAATTCTGGGGTTGGATGGACCGTTGCTTAAGAAAGGGGATGTTGAATTTGACGGTGGATTCAGGATCTATTCAATCGAAAGAAAAAAATCCTGAATCCACCGTCAAATTCAACATCCCCTTTCTTAAGCAACGGTCCATCCAACCCCAGAATTTCATTGAAATACATCCAGTGCTTTCGGAGATATTGTGTGGAAAGACAGTGCTTCTTAGTTATAGTAGTTTTAACGATTATCAAGTAGTCAGACACAAGGCCACAGTAACGGGGCAACCAGTAAGGATCGAAATTACTATACTGGTACAAGTCTGTAAGACTGCCTTGTTAGTCATCGTTCCACGGCATGCACCCATTTTGTTAATGTATTTGTTAAAACGTTTGTTGTTTAACGGATGCGAATGAAAATAAGCATAGAGACGTGTCTGATATTGCAAAGAAATTAAACAATTCATCCCTTGTAGATATATCTTGTTTGAGTTCGAATCCTGGGTAGGCAAGACATTTTTCAGAGGGTTTGTTTTCAACTCGATTATGTATTTTCTCTTAATCCATCAACTGTTAAGGTGGTGAAGAGTTATAATTATCGATTCCAGGGCCTTGTCCATTTTAAGATAAAAGACCTGACTCACTGATTGAACTGAGTTACCATCAATCACAATTAAACGGATATTTTATTAAGTTTACAGAACTGCAAATTTTCGTCGTCTGCAGTTAACGGAGAAAGGAAACTTTTTTTAGCAATGACCTCTTCCCTTTGTTTGTCTCTCTTTCTCCTGCAGCGGAAATATGCCAGAAATGGCCACTTCTGTCAGAGATTTTCAAGCGGTTCATACGTACAGAAAATGATTCCGTGGGGGGGATTGCGAATGTTTACAAAATACTTGAAATAGCTTACTTACAGGTGGGCACAACGCTAAAAAGAATTTTCACCTGCAAAGAAAGAGGTTAGCAGGGCTTGAAACCATGCCAATTATATCAAGGGCTTCAAATGCTTTCAATGTTATTTTCCTCCATCAACACAAATGGAAAATAGGTCGATGAAAATTGCTCTAAACAGACACACATACAGACATGTATAAACGCAAATGTAGTTGTATTGATACCCTAATATATAGTCGTGATAATTAAGAATCGGAAAAACCTTTTTTGTTTTATTTTTTTGAAAAAATACTCAAATAAATTTTTTTTGGGGGGGGGGGCTTCAGTTTAAAATATAAGTTAACAAAAAATTGTCGCTTTAGCTGGTGTGTGGGATTTTTTCTGCTTGTTTCTTTTTTTTTTTAATCCAGACTTTTTAGTGATCACAGCCCAACAAAAGGTGATAGATGTAACTCATTTATTACTCATACTTTTCTTCCAATTTTTTAATCGATCACCCCCAACACGGCATGCTACCTAATGATGTTGGTCAAGTGATGTATACTATCGATTGATTAATCAGGCTCGTTTTGTTTTTGTTCCTTAAATCATGAATATCAGTCTCAAAACTGCGAATTGGTACGTGGAACAAGCTTTCTAGTCAACGTGTCATAGTTGGTACTTTTGATTTGGCACTTTTGATTTATATGAGGGTTGAATCTATCACGTTATGATAACTTGGAATTCAAACACATTTTATAACTCAACTGCGAATGACGAAAAATTTCCATCAGTTACACAAACACTTACTTCCTCGGCGGACACGATGTCCACCTTTGTGGCCTCATAATCTTGTCGATAGCTACAGTGGATCCGTGGGTATCACCCCTACAGCCATCCACTTTGATATCGAAGTATGGTCCTCTAACCTTTACTCAACCAAGAGTCATCTACAAGGCAGCAGCTCACATACCTTCAACCCTAGTCACACTGGGTGTACTCAATTAGCTGCAATGTCCTATGAAGAGTTTTCCACGCTCTTTGCTCGTACCAGGAATCGAACATGCAGCCTTCTGTGCATAAGGCAGACGTGTTAACCATAGTGCCACCCGAATAGACCAACATACAGAATGGCGAAAAATAATCTGGACAGTTTTGCTCTTTAAACGATGGGCCCTTCCACATGAAGTTACGGATGACAGCTAGTTTCTATGTTTCTTTGTCTGTAACTCCATGCACACTTTCCCTTTGAATTACAGACAAAGAAACATAGATACTAGCGGTCGTCTGTAACTTCATTTGGAAGGGTCAATTGTTTATGAAAAATCTCCTTATTTTGCGCCACCTTGTATAATCTAACTTACCATTGCATTTTGAACAACTGAGCTACTCATACAGCGGGTAAGAGGATTATCACCTGATCAGAAGATTGACGATGAAATTATCAGAATTTCTGTCAATCTCCAAAAGTTAACTGCATTTTCCTACTGTAACAAAAACAAAGAAATTGCTCACCAAGTCTAAAGGACTTAAAATCAACATTCGACTACTGCGATTTGAAATCACTGACCAACTGATCGATAGTCGTGTTTTTCACTGACTTGGCTAAATTGACAAATCTTACATTTCCTGCAATAATTATGCAATAAATACACATATTCTAATGTACATATATGTTTGCATTGTGGATGTGGGCTGATCCAACAGAATGTAGATGAAAATGACGATTGGAATTTATTCTTATTCCGTGGGCGTATTTCGGTGGCCAGAAAAAAAATATTTACGGCAAGTCATAGAAAAGAAATTGCTGTTTGCATGTTTGATGTTGAAGAAGAAAATGGGAATATTTCTGCATTGTTTGGTTATTTAGCAGGAGCAGGAGTTGGTGTTAGTATCTGTGTAGATGAAAGTAATATTTGGTTTGAAATAAGATGGGTCAGTGAGAGGGGGTGGGGGTGTTTGTTTCCTGTCTCTGTAAGTGTTGGGCTTGTCTTAGATAAGAAAGGTAGCGAGTTTCTCTCTCTCTCTCTCTCTCTCTCTCTCTCTCTCTCTCTCTCTTTCTCTCACACACACACACACACATATATAATAATATCTTTTCTTTGATATATGCGCAATACAAAAGTTGAAGCAGTAATTTTCAATCGGAATATAAGTAGGAGTGGAGTTTCAACCTGCAGTAGCAAGGCTTGTTTTTATCATAAGCCCGTAATGAACTTAAAGTTATTAAATATAACTATTTCAATTGTATTTTTTAAAGAAATATTTATACCATTGATATTTCGGAATCAGCTAGACCGGATTTGAGATTTTCTGAAAAAATACTTATAAATAAATTATTAACCAAAGATATTTGGGGCAGGGCGCATTATTTATGCCCAATGAACCATTTTTCGAAAAGTTGATATTTTCGTTATTTTTAGAATTTTTGTTTGTTTTGTTTTGTTGTTTTATTCTGTTTGTTTGTTTGTTCTTTTGTTTTTGTTTTTTTTGTTTCTTGAAGCTTAAATACTCTGTATGATCATTTTTTTAATAAAAAGATAATTGTAGCTATGAAAATATCAATTTCTTTCTAAATGGTTCGTTAGGTACTCATCATGCACGACCATTTATATATACTCGTGCTTATTGAAATGAATACAAATTTGTTGTCTACATTTCTTTTTTGTATATATCTTTAGAAATTCATGGAAAGCCTTTCAACCCTATAAAGAGTATCAGTGTGACCCAAATGAGATATGCACTTTCAATAAAACATGTGCTTGTTCAATATATATATATATATATATATATATATATATATATATATATATATATATATATATATGTGTGTGTATATATTTGTCTTTGACACCAGGAAATACATGTTTTCGCGTACATATATGAAAGCAGACATTCATAGAAAGATGCGTGGTATAAAATGGAGTAGTTTATTCGCGGTCTTTTGCAGACAAATATAGACGCCTTGAAGAAGAAAAACAAAACTCCACTGTCTTTATGGTGTCTAAATTAGGAACACCGTGCATAAATATAGCCACGAGTTTATAAGATTTATTCGATCAGATAAGAATGGTCGTGGCCTTTTAAACAAACTTATTCTTCTGCTTCCGAAACTGTGCATACAATTTATGTATGCTTGTCAGTTAGGGCAAGAACAGTTTTGTTTATAAAAGCACTTGTTTTAATAAATAGCTTCATTTATAGTTGAGTCTCTTTCGCACTCTTTCACACTGTGTGCGTGCGTGCGCGCGTGCACATGTGTGGGTGTGTTTGAGTATGTTGTGGGTGAATCGTTTGCAAAAAGTGTTGATGCGAATAATTGAGACCAGTATTGGGAACATCTAAGAAAAGACCTCCCTGACCATTGTCACCACGACTAATTCGTATGCGATTTATTGGGGAAATATCGGCTCGAAAAATGGTGTTTTCGAAATGGTCTCAGCGACCTTGCTGATTGGTCCAAAATGCAGTTGAAAATGATAAAGATACTTCCGTCATTCGACTTCCTGTATTCAGGAAGTGGAAATGTTACGTCTCAGTCTCATGGATTTTTTTCGCCACTCTATATCAAACTACTTGCAGAAGTAGCTGGCCTTGTTCGGGTTTCTAAATATCTAAAATGAACACAATCACATGAATTCGCTATGCCATGTATCAATTGCTTTAAAAAGATGTTGACAATCTTCTGTTGCTCCGGGAATATACTTGATGTGAAGTCTTTTTCATCCAGAACTGTATTCCTATTCATGCCGTTCCCAAGGACATTAGCGCGAAGTGAACTAAAAGTATCAAAATCGGAGTATGAACCCGGCTTTCCAATTCCATTTTCTGCCCTCTAATCACTTGGTCACCGGCACTTCAACTGTTTCCTTTTTATAGAAATTATTGAATATTTGAATAGACGCCTACGATTAAGGCCCGTCGGGTTTATACAGTGTCACGTGAAATGATGTCTTTTCTATAGTTTGGCCAGAAATAACAGTTTTGACCATAAATTGACTTGCGGCAACATCTAGTGACCCCGGAGATCAACGCCATCTATCCCATGTTCAAGCCTACCCCAATGGACTAATTTTCAGCGCCAGGGTTTAGCCATTTGGTAGGCCATAATACAGATACAAACAACTATGCAAACAATCGTCAGCGTTATATCTACATAGTTCAGAGGGAAAATAGGTCTACGTGCGTTTTGCCATTTCTTTTTTCTTGATTACTTGAAGTGTGTATTCTTAGGTTCCGCTAGGTAACAGGTTATAATAATATGCTATCGGTTTCATTTTTTCTTCAGGATTTAAATATTCCTAAATGTTTTTTGTTTGTTTTTTGGATAATTTCCATTAGAAAAGGCCAGTGATGTCATAAAGAGAATTCATTCTGACCATGTTTATTCAGTAATGGAATCTATTCTGACTAAATTTATTCTGCGATGGAATTTTTTTTTCAAATTTTGATGCTATGGTTGTTCAATTATTAATTGTGACGGTGAGTTATACTTGAAGTACAAGTATTAATATCTACATTATTTCAACTTACTTACCTTTCATGTGCACATGAATGTCCTTAATGCACTGGTTGCAAAACATGTATGTGTGTGCACATATGCGCACAGCTTAGAGGGATGATCAATTAAAAAATTGGAAGAAAAGTGTGACTAATCAATAAGTTACTTCTCTCACTTCTTGTTGGATCACTGAAAGTCGAAATTTAAAAGAAATCTAATGCAAACGCTGCTTGACAAAAAACTAAGAGTAATATAGTCTGAATTTACATTGTTAATTTCCTTCTCATACAAGTACATTTGGGTGAGGATTTCCAAATAGCAAAAAAAAATATAACATGATAAGGAGTATGAAAGGAATTATTATGTTTAAAGTTTTAGCCCTCTGGCTCCACTGAAGTGAAGTGTGTGTGTGACACATACCGTGGGTGGGGGAATAAGCATAAGTAAAATCATGAATATTCGTTTACTAAGAAAGAAAAAATATTTCCAAGCATCTAATGCATGTATATGAAATTGAATTTTGAAAGTGTCCGTGTACTTCACCCCACTCACTTCGAACATACATATCCAGCCAACCAGCAAAAATCTCATAAAAACTGAAGAAACCTAGTTTGGGCTGACGTTTTTAGTTTTCGTTAACAGTTTTCGAGGATATAGAGAAAAAAACGTGTCGAAAACAATCCTGCCTGAGCACGTGGATGTGTTTTCCCTCCTGAACTGATAGATACCAGTCATCGATTGTGTCAGCATTGATCACTCATACACGACAGACTTAAAAACAACCCAGCAGTAGTTTATGTGTATATAAAAGGTCTTGACTGTGTTGGAACGTTTCGTTATCTGAGCTCTGATTAGAGAACTTGAAAATCTTAAACACATTATATTGATATGTAAACAGACGTTATCAGCTGTTTGACACGCACAATATTCATTTACTGCGGGGGCACCGTCTGGAGGAGAAGCTATTATTTTGTAGTTGTATAGTCGATATGCCACACATTGAATACAGAACAAATAATTATTTGTCAATCAAAAGAGACAGTCATGGATCGTACAAAGATAGAGACCGTGGACAGATGGACATCATACCTCAAGAGTGACACTGGAATAATCGAGTATGGAATTTGGAACGACAGGTTAGTGAATGTTTTGTTCAAGTTTTTGGCGATTGCGACTTTTCTCGTTTCAAAATGACCACCACTCAAGCGGATGGCGAATTTAAAGTCAAAGAAACAGATGACAATGACCCTAACCCTATCCCTAACACTAACCCTAAAAATACTAACCTGACATATACTAGCCCTAAAAAAAACACTAGCCCTATAGATGGAACGGTGACCATTTTGAAACATAAAAGGTAACAATAGTCCAAAGTTTAATAACCCAATTAATGTACATATATCCCTGCATTTTGAGAATTCGCTTTACATCACTTCGCTCTTACGAAAGACCTCGAGCTGCCATAGTTTTCAACTGTGTGAATATCTGTGCTCGAATTGTTTTGTGCATCAGTTCGAAAGATGAGTCCTAAATTATCTAAAAAAAACTCAAGACAGCTCGTGAGAGTGCTACGCTTGGGGTAAAACTGGCAGACATAATAGAGGGCCATTTTGGGGTCTTTGAACTCTCAAAATATTTCCTTATACAAATTAATGGTAACAGTTTCTTCGATTGACGAAATGTTTCGTTGGCTTTACATTTGGATGGTTAGCGAGACTTAAAATACTTATTTCAGAAAAGTCCTGAGAATAAAATCTGCAAATGAGGATGATCTCCACTGTGGTCAGACATCTCATTACGAAAGAATTGAAATTTTTTGCAAACAAAGAGAAAATCTTGGTAGTTGTCATCGTGATAATAGTAAAGGAAAAAGAAAAAGAACAGACTGCGTTCAAAAACTGAGATGTCGTAACTACAATATTGATATCATTTGTTTTACATTTGTTTCTGTAATAAAACTATTTGTTTCCAATTGAGCTTTCAAGCTAATTCCCGTCCGAAATAAAAATAATGATCAAATCAAAATCAAAACGAAAACATCATCCAAAATGTAATGATTAATTTGCAGATGGAAATTTTATAAATATACTTCAAGAGTGCCTACATTAGTAATAAACACTGTGTAGTCTGCTTTCTTTCTTTCATTCCTTCTTGTACTCTATATTTTTTATCTCGAGAATTTATGGAAAAAAAGGAATAATAAGATGTAGAGTGACGTAAAAAAAATGAAGATTCGTCTTTCTTTGCCCATTCTTTATATTGTATTTTTCTATCATTACCAACGCTATTAATTGTTTTGTTTTATTTTTAAAGAACGCTTAAATCCTTACAAGCGCAGTTAACCGATTTGAAAATTGGTCTTAACACATGCCTCTCCCTGTTTTAAGAACTCTCAACTTTCGTCACAGTCAAAAACAGATATCATTTAGAATCATATTTCTCGGCTTTATCTTCACTTAATTCAAGAAAGATGACACTGACGGTGTCAACTAAAACTCTCGCCAAAACTGAAAACATAGGTTTCTCCAGTTTTCAAGTTGGTCCATCAAGCTATGTATGTATGTATGTATGTATGTGTGTGTACATTACGCATACAGGCATAAGCAATGGGGTTAAAGAGTAAAAATTTAAACATTTGCTCCTTACAATGTCAACAAAAAACTTCTTTTTCTTTTTTAACCCCCACCAACAAATTGGTTTTCAGAGGAGGTTCAATTTGCTATGTGCGTTGAGGTTATATTGATCACTTTGTTGATATCTGAAAATCCTGACTTTTTTCGTGATCACTGCTAAAAAAAAAGGCGAGTGAAGCAGCTTATTTATTGATTATCACTTTTTCCGCGTTTTTAATTGATAGCCCCCAACACGACATGCCACCGGACGTTGGTCACGTGATGGTTTCTTCTGAGCGACTAACCAGACTCGTTTGATGTTATGTTTGCATACAATGCACTAATAGTATTATTATTAGTAATATTATTGAAACTTAGCATCATTAAATGAAGCCTTGTTAATCAGTTTTACTAACTTTTCGTATTTCGCCTACTTTAATTTGAGTTGCTCTATAGCAACTTCTATTTCTGATCAACCCTGTTTACTAACGACGAACGTAGAATGATGGTTTGAATAGTTCCTATGAAGAGCAACTGGAATTAAAATGAAAGAAATATGAATAAAAAAAAAAATAATGATAATAATGGTTGAAAAGAAACTGTTTTACAAGTTAGAAGAATTTTTAATGAACTGGTGGACTGAATAGAAATATCTTAACTAAGATAATATCGTAACATCAAACAGTGAACTTCGAACGATACAACTTATCTAACAGAATGATAAACAATCCAAATTCTGCTTTTTTAGCTGGAACCAGAGAGAAAATTCAAGTCTTGTTCCAGGGGGCGAGAGGGGCGTTTCGCTAGGCTGTATCTCTTGAGAGAGCAAGGCCAGTGGCTATTGTTATGCTTACTGGCAGCTGCTGAGGGCGAATTCAAAGTCGAAGGAGCAGACGAAAAGATTCTTTTGATCGACAGATTCACTTGATTTTTTTTTTCTTTCCATTTTGAATGGTCTATTGATATCGGGCAGTTTCATGTGATTTGAGAGATTGGTGCTTTTAATTCAATTTTTATTTTAATTAAAACAAAGAAATTGTTAAATACAATGCAAGGATTAAAATCAGTGTTTTTAGGATTAGCATTTTTCTTAGGTTAGTGTTTTTAAGATCAGTTTTTAGTGTTATTCTGGAGGGTTACTTTTCTTTGACGTCAGCGTTTTTTCAGGGTTAGAGTTTTTGGGGTTAGTATTCTTGGCTTATTGTTGTTAGGGTTACTATTTTTCAGGGTTTTGCATTGTTAGGTTTAGCATTTTCAAGGGTAGTGTTTTCAGGGTTAGTATTTTTAGCGTTTGTATTTTTAGGGGTTGTTTTTTTTCAGTGCTAGTGTTTTCAAGGATAGTATTTTTAGAGTTAGTATTTTTAGGGGTTAGTATTTTTCAGAATGAGTGTTCTTCAGGGTTAGTGATTTTAAGTTTTTTCCAGAGCTGGTGTTTTCAGGGCCAGAGTTTGTTTGTTTTTTTTTTAAGGTAAGTGTTTAGAGTTAGTACTTTTAAGATTAGTAGTTTTCGAGTTAATGTTTTTAGGGTCACTGTTAGGTTTAGAGTTTAAGGTTAGTATTTTAAAGGTTAGTGTTTTCGGGGTCAGTGTTAAGGTTAGTATATTTAGGGTTTGGGTTTTTTAGGCTAGTATTTTAGGGCTAAGCTTATGAGTTAGGGTAAGGGTCTATGGCTCAGTTTGATACATTTGGGTTAAGTGAGTAGTTTTAGGGCTAGGGGTTAGAGTAAGGATTTTGGGTTGGTATTTTCAGGTTTTAGGTTTGTATTTGTCGAGCTCGGGTAATAATGTGAAAGGTGGTGTTTTGTAAACCACCTTATGCATTTTATGTCGCAATAGTAATAATGTCCAATTCTCTGAGTGTAATTTCCGATTCAGTTGAAATTCTTACATACTTGCAATGGGACAATATGTGTAGATGCAGCAGGCCTACCACGTCCGGGTGCAGCTTTTTTATTCTTTCTTTTTTTTCTCTTCTTCTGGTTAATAAACACGACCTTTAGCCATTTTGGATCTAAAAAGTGGGAAAATACTGAAATTCTCGTCTGCTCCTCTGAGTTTGAGTTCGCCATCACGCGGCCATTGGAGCAGCGGCCATTGGAGCAGCGGCCATTGGAGCAGCGGCCATTTGGAAAATAGAAGAGTCAGGTTCATTGTCTGGTACCTGAGATGTACCAAAAAGGAAAGTGCCGATGGAATGACAGACTTTCTCGAACCACCCATACGTATGCAGGCGGGAGTTCACATTGTATCCCATTCCAACCATGTTGATTGAGGTGGATAAGTCCTGCTGTTAGCAGCACCAGGTGAAGACAATCATACACACCGAGATATACGCTTATAATCCGTTATCTGGATGGTGTGAACTTGCAAAGAAAATCGAGTTATTGAAAATTGACCTCGACTTATTTAGACTTCGTACGAATTTCTAAACTGTAGAAACTAAACTGTATTATTTGAAATCGAAGTGATCGAGAGGACCTGTATTTAGTGGGCTTAAGCTTTCAAGCCATGCATAACGTGTTCGATACCAACAGACGATTCCAAAAAGGATGTATCTATTTTCGTGCGTTATTTGAGTAAGTTATCAGTCATCCAATGTGCAGGGAGTTCCAAGACTTGGAACATTAAATAAGATAAATTTAATCAAGCTACCAGTCGAGGGGTCTTATTCAATGGGAGTATCGGAATGTTCATGTTTGCAACGCTTTACAGTGATCACTTGCTTGGTGTTACTCATATCTAATCGCTACACAGTAACATTTCCCCTCTTTGAAGGTAAGTGTTGCAGTGTTACAAAGCGTATCTCCGAAAATTGAATTCATTTATTCAAATTAGTACCCATATAATTCATATATGTTGATATTTTTCTTGAGGGCCTTTACCTAAATTCATAAAATCGCTTTTTAAAGAACATGCAGGGTGCTGGTATAACATCTACTCGATTGTGCGGATATTAGGGTCACTCTATATATTTTTATGAATGTGTTTTTAAGAAGTTGGGTAAAAGTTCTCAAGAAAGAATATCAACACGAACACAGTATAAGCTTAGCAGTTTGAGACAATAAATTCAATTTTCTGGAGTCACACTTTGTAATGTTGCAATCCTTATCTTTATAGAAGGGGATTGTTACTGTTCAACGTTTTTCGTTGAATGAATCTAAACCAGCGATCACTGTTAATCGCTGTGAGCACAGAGATCCGATTATTCCCGTTGAATAAAACGCCTCGACTGGTATCTTGAAAAAATGAATCCTATCTAAATTTTTCAAGATCCCGACCTCCCGAAACTTCAGGAGGTTGGTATTAGGAGTAGGGCTGAATTCAGCTCTCAGCTCGGTAGTTTGACTGGTCGAGTATAAAAACAACTCAAAATTAAGATGAAGCGAGTCAAATTAAAAAAATGAATAAATAAAAGAAGAATCAGAATTAAATCTTGTTTAGCATGTTTTGCCAGGACGGTTAGAGACGAACGATATCTGATTGTTTGATTGTCTGTTTGTTTTGTTGAGTTTTCTTTTTGTTTTTGTTTTCTTTCTATTAAAGTTAAAATCTAAAGCAGTAGTTCCGAAACAGGGGACCATGGACATCTGGGGGTCTGACAAATTATGCCCAGGGGTCCACAACAGCGTTCCCTCTAAAACAGATATTGCAAATCATCCATTTCACAGATATAAAAAGATATTTTATCATTATTCACACAGGTCTGCACCATGTGTTAGAACTTGAATAAATTAGAAAATTGGTTGTTAAATTTGCTATTTCTGATATTAGAATAGAGACTTTTTTTTTTAATATTGATAGTCTTTTCATTCAGATTGTTCCATACGTTTGTAATTCTTTCCGAGGAGAATTTTCTAATGCCAGTGAAGGTCTGAATTTCTAGTTTATAGCTGTATCCTCTAGTTTTATTGCAGATAGATAAAGTCAGTGTTTTCTTCTCAGGGCATCAATCCATTAAGAATAATCATGATTTTAAAACAAAAGTCGAAAGTTTCTTATTATTGCAATTGATTAATTGCAGTCTGAAAGCTAAATACAAGAAATAGGGGTCCATCAGAATTTTCATTTTTGAAAAAGGGTTTTTGAGTTTTCAATCTTTCGAAACCACTGATCTCGAGAATTCGGCAACAAATCTTTCCAGTGTGTGGTATCAGTTCTACTTTGTAAAACTAATGATGACTCAAACTGTCGATTGTGCTGTGCATTTTTTCATAAACCTTTTCTATTCCTGGGTAATAGATATTATTTTTCTCTGTCAACGAGTTGATAAAAAGTATGTGTGTTTATTCATCCGTTAGTCTCTCCACACGGTATCCTCGAGAGTACAGAATGGATTTCAACGACACTTTGTTAAGGAACGATGAAGCGTTGGTTAAATTTAATTTTTCTTTTTTTTCTTTTATTTGAAGATATTTTTCCCTCTTTCTTTTTCTCAATTACATTTATGTATACGATCATGACGGTACACATGGTATCTCCAAAAGTTCTCATTGGATTTCTATGAAACTCTGTAGGGGGTTGAACAATAGGCTACGGGGGGAGTGATAAAATTTGGGGGTGGATCAATGCACGATTACATCCTCTACGTCGTAGTTATATGTCTAAACCACTTGACAGCGCCAAAATTTCATGTCTGTGCATCCGATATCTCCAAAAGTTCTCAATAATTTTTTTATTTCTAAGAATGGATAATGGACATAGTATCGCCAAAATTTGATGACTTTCTCCACGATATCCATCTATATGAAATGAGAGATATTTTCCGTTCTTCCAATGTATACGGTCATGAATGTCCAAACGATATATCCGAAAGTTCCGAATGAATTTCGATTGGTTGGACAATAGGCTACGGATGAAATGATTAAATTTTGAACAGAATTCATGCACAATTATCTACCCTATCACGTAGTTATATGTCCAAACCATATATTATTGCTAAAATTTCATGTTTGTCTACACGATGTTTCTAAAAGTTCCGTGCGAACTTCAATGATGTTCCGAGGAAGGATGGACATTATGCTAAGGAAAAACGTTTTAGGGCGGATCCATATGCAATTACTCCCACCTGACAATGGCGTTGGCTGAGGTGCTATCTAGTTTTCTAATTAATTATGTCTAGAAAGTATAGAAAATAGCCATCATTCACTTCAAACTTTGATTTCGTGATAAGAAGATTAACATTTTATCATTTACCTATTTTGCTTCATACAGGGAGAGGTACTCGAAAGCGGCAAACTCCCTATCTGGAGATTTAGCAACTTGTTTCATAAAGGTCTAATTGTGTGGTAGTGGCATGGACACATCCCTGGGTCAACCAGTGGCTCCCACTCGACGCTGTCCATCCCCAAAATCGGGGCAGCTTTGACCAGTCCAGCCTTTGGTTGTGTTCCAAATGTCTCAGCTGTCCCAAAGACAAAGATAGCAGGAAATTTGGTGAAACAATCGAGAAAATTCATCAGGAATGCCACCATTTTGAAATTTCCGATGATGTCTCAGTCGAATTTATCATACTGCAAGATGTCTAGCCAGATCTTGACATATTTGTCGTGCAGGCATACTTAGATGTACAGAATTTGTTTTCATACCTGAATAAGCTTCGTAAGACTCGCACATTCTAGCAGATGCTGCCACGGAGTAGTGTTTGAGGCAAAGGCCAAAGCCAGTGTCTACATTGGACTTTAGATAAAGATTCTGGAGTGCAAAAGACTCTCCATTAGGCGATTGAGAGAGGGAAAGGCAGCTTGGCACAGTTTTGTAACAGAAGTTCAAGGTTTTCATGGCTCCCAGGACAATTCCCCTGAATGATGAATCACCCGGATTCTCCACATTTGCGTGGTTGGATAGCCAGATACCCTCTATTATATGTCAAACATACTTAATTACACGTATACTGAAACTCGCGTGACCTGATCATAACTTGTTTCACGTGTATCTAATGACGTCAAGGCAGGCTATCGAATATATTGCATTATGTATGATTATACATATATTTACGTAAACACTTATGTTTATACACGATCTTATACACATACATATATCTATTTCCATGAAAACATATATTGTAATATGTATGAATTAAAGTCAATATGTATTAAAAAGTGAATAAGTAAATAATGTAGAGAGATGGGTATGGAAAGATGTGAGGGAGAGATTACTTTTGATGACGTAATAGTTGAACTAATTTGAATGCAGATCGTATTTTATAGATTAACGATGAAAGAAGTAATACCCTTGGGACAAACCTTTGTTATTAATTCTCAACTCGCCTGACCACATGTGATTCTTTTGGGGAGAAAAAGAAACATTTTATATATTCATCGTTTCACTATTTGTAAGATATAAATCTTGTAGAACTAGCACTGTGCAATAAGCCAACGTTTCTTGAACTACTCAAGTGTCACTCACCCTTGAGTCTTTATTACAAAATCTCATCCACCCGTGACTAAATTTACTTGTGAGTCTTTTTTTAAATTTCCATCTTATTCTCCCTTGTGAATAATTTTAAATCATTTTGTATCACGAGCAAACAGCATGAATTAACTCATTTATTAAGTATTTATTTTATTCATTTTTTGAATATCCTAAAAATATGGGAAGAAAACCAGGAGTGACAAAAAATTAACCAGAAAAATTTGAATTTTTCTAGTTTGCTCAAATTTAGCAAACAACAGTCTTGAAACTAAGAATTAGGTCTTTAGAAATAATGTTGTTTATAGTAGATATTTACGACAAAATTTACTTTTTTAAGAATAGAAAAAAAATATATTATACATTGGTAGTTTCATGTTTATGAATAAATTTCACAAAATCATCATTTTGCAACACACACTTTATTTCCTTTGTCTTTACCATCCCACAGTAGTTTAGTCAACTTGGTATAGTTTTGTGGCAGTAATTTGGGGCTAGGATGGCGAACATTTTGAGAACAAAGTAAATAAATTGTAAGTGTGTAATGAAGTGATGGTTTTGTGAAATTTTTTGATTAAGATGGAACTTTCAAAATACAACTTAGCATGCAACACATGGAATCTTACTAAATTATTGGCTGAAAATACCAGTGACCGAAAACAAAAAAGATGTATCTGAGTAAAATGAGTCTTTCACCCTTCATGTTTCATTCGCCCTTCATTCATCCCTTCTAGTTTCATTCAGCCCCTGTATAATTTCATTCGCCCTTGGTTGAATCATTCGCCAGTTTAAGAGTAACTACAATAGACAAATCATCCTTGTTGATAATGTTACTAGGGTTTTGCAGTAAAATAAAACTTGAAAATTTAACAGGAACCACAAAATCAACGACACGTTCACCATCCGTGGTAGTATTAGTAGGAGGAAGAAGAATAACTGGTAGTTGTTGTTTTTTTTCAGTCGATTGATTCTCATACTTGTGAAATATTGCAATATGGAAATATTCCGAGTGTAAAATTTTCATGGAAATTGTAAATGGCCACTTTTGGCATTCAGGGGCCATTTCTGGCTTTTAATACAAAAATGCCGAACTCATACATAATATTATGACATCATAGCAATTGGTTTCTTAATTATGTCACACATTAAATGACATCACATCTCTTGCTTCCTTCCTATTTCTTTCGTTCAACGTAACTGAGACCAATCGACCGAAGAGCGTCTCATTGAGATGCGTGGACACATTTAAAAATCCAGTGCCAAAAATTGAAATATAGTGGAAGTTTATCATAGACATGGATAAAACTGCAATCGCCGATGGTGCCAAGATTTCAGCAACATGGGCCAACCAGACCTTCCAAGCCTCATGCAGAATGCGTGAGACGCGCATTTTGATACATTCTCACGCTCACATGCAATTTACAAGAAAAGTGTTCGTTTTATTTAGATTTAAAATTTATTCAAATTGGTTTTGACTTCTGATGAAAATCTTATCTTAGATGAGAGAGGTAAACTTTCAGCAGACTTCCAGCAACAGTATCGATGGTGAAATAGGAATAGATCCTTGTAATATATTCTTGAAAAGATCTCACTCCCGATTGTCCGATCGTAACTTTAATCTGAGAGGAGTGTTTAGAATCTGAGCTAAATTCAAACGAGGCTGCACAAAATGCTCTGAAACACAATTTTTTCCCAAACTCGGATGCATCATTTTTTTTTTTAATTTTCGGGGTGGGGGGTATATCTCTAAACACCCTTAAAAGCCCCCCTCTCAAATATCTTCCCTATTCTTAACCTTTTTTCAGGGTTGGGAGTTAGGATGGTCCCACGATCCTCATTCATTCTTCACATTGAAACTTGACAGGTCTGCATGAAGACATAAAGTCATGCATATAAGGAAGAGATTCTAAAGATTTGTGTTGGGGTCGGCCCTATGGGATGGGGCTAATGCACGATTCATAAAGAAGGGTTTGTTTAGGTTCATTGCAGGAAACATAATGACGAGTGTGTTTAAGGGATTGACTTGCATTTCAAATGCTTTCCCCGCTGGCTGTGGTAAGCGTAAATATCAATAGTATTATCACCCCTTGCCCAATGGTTAATTTATCTATCTGAACCCGTCAACCAAAGCTGTCATCAAAACTGTCAACATAGGTTCCCTCAGTTTTCAAGCCAGTCTGGCTGGCTATGTATGTATCATGCGTACAGGCCGCACCTATAGAACAGGAGGGCTGAAAACTTAGGCATTCACTTATTTATTTTTTCAAATCCCTCGTTAGAGATTTTTTAGTAGGGATTCAGTTTGCAATGTAAGATTATGCTAAATTACTCCCTGGTTTGCGTCCAAGCTTTTTTGTTTGTTTGTTTGTTTTTTGTTTATGTTTTTTCAATTCAGACGTTTCAGTGCCCAACAAACAGCGAGAGAAGTAAGTTATTAATTGATCACCCGTTCTTCTAATGTGTTTATTGATTACACAGCAAGCGACCAAATGACGTTGTTCACATAATGGTTTCTCCTGAAGGAGTAACCAGACCTGCATCTAAATATTTATATTTAAACATTTAAAATCACGGTTGCTCCATCGTACTCTGTAATTTTGTATATGTTTGCACTTGATACAAGTGAAAGAAAGATTGGGAAGGAGTCAGTGAGAGAAGAAACGATTAAGTTGTTTGCTTGCCTGAGGCCAAAACTTAACTTGCTTGTGTCACTTAGTACAAACTACTCTGGGTTCAAGGAAGTGCTGATAGCCCAACAGTTAGCAGCACATAAAATGGAATCGACAGAAACTGACATTGGTACTCAGAACCAGGTTAAGGCGGATGATGAGTGGGCTGAAGCTGGGGGCTCCAAATATTTGGGGGCTGGGAGGTAAAATTAGTTAACAGAAAGAAATTGTCATGAGAAAAGTTCGTTAACTTACTATGTAATAATAATAATAATAATAATAATAATAATAATAATAATAATAATAATAATAATAATAATAATAATAATGATAATAACAACAACAACAACAATAATAATGATGATAATGATGATAAATAATGATGATGATGGATGAAATTCATTATAATAATTTAATTCAATAGAATTTCTTGTATACTTACACTAGTTAGCATTTTGAAGGGAGGCTCTTGTTTGAATTACAGCTAGGAGCTCCATGAGACTTTAATACGTTTCTACTGACACTAATCTCCATGAGAAAGGCATGAATCCATCTCCTCTCCCCCAGCTATAGGTGGTGAAGTGAGCCACGTCGCTTCGTGTGCTTGTCGGTCTAAATCTATTCCACGTATCAAGAGCTTCGAAGAAGTAACTGTGACGGAGAAACTTCATCTGAAGATAATCCAACCACACCACGAAAATTAAAAAATCAAGAAGGACCGAGCAGTGAACTCCTACGAAGCCTGTCAGATTCAGAATTAGCCAGTTTTCTGGTAATTCAAATTTTCTGAAAACCAAATAATTCGTCCGGTACTGGAATATCCCTATCTTATGTTCTTAGAGATAAGTTGAATCCAATAATCTTCAAAAGAGTTTTCAACAGAATCTCTCATCTTGCTCACACTTATTTGTCCGACTTTGGTCACCACTGTAATAGGTTCAAAAAATCGATTCGTAAGTACATATGCACTCACACACATATATACAAAATCAGTGGATTTACTATTCCCGGTTTCAATCATTCAAGTTT
Source organism: Thysanoteuthis rhombus (assembly GCA_963457665.1). NCBI lineage: Eukaryota > Metazoa > Mollusca > Cephalopoda > Oegopsida > Thysanoteuthidae > Thysanoteuthis > Thysanoteuthis major. The sequence continues at coordinate 63,295,524 of OY735213.1, read as the reverse complement.
CAGCCTTGAATGATTTAATGGGAATACTTTAGGGAGTTTTGAACCGTGCCTCATCATAGAAAATATCCGGTTCAATATAAACAAAACATGAAGAGTTTAGGATATCATGGATATTTGCATATTCTTAATATAACTACCAGAGACTTTTAACAAAACGTGACATGTATCGATAAAAACGTCTGGAACTTGTATTCTGTTAGTTTCGTCTTAGTAATCTTTGCGTTTCTTGATAAGGAGAAAGAGTGTAAAATAGTATCAACTGAAAATTATTCGTGTAAAGAACCTTTGTATGGTGCATGGTTCTTAGTTTGAGTGCCAATCTTTTCGCTGAACTCCGTAGGTGACTATCGAGAAGACACACTGGATGTAAACCGTTGTTTTAAAAACTGATTGGATCTTCTGTTCTTTGAAGTTTGAGCTTACTCTGTCGGAAGTTCGCCAGCCTGAGATGATTCTTTACGTGGGTATGTTTGCTCAATAGTCTTCGTATTTCCAATCGTCTCCAGTGGTCAATGTTCGAGCCATTCAAAACGTAAGGTTCGTATGCTGACTTTCAAGGCAGATTCATACTTTCTTCTCAGAAGATTGAGTCGATGCAATCATCCATCTCGAATTTTCTGCATTTGATTTGATGCCGTATAAAGTAGGATAGTAAAAATCAACTGAACATTTCTAGTTGACATTTTTCTCGTATTTCTACTTCTTTCTTACCTTCTTTCTATTCCATACCAATGTTCTTATTCTTTCTTTTTTTCTTTCTTTCTTGCTTCTAATCTTTTTTCTATCAGCTCTCCGTTTTTTGTTTCTTTCTTTCATTCTTTTTTCTTCCTTCTTTTTGCATACCTATCTCTTCTCAAATCTTTCCTTCTTTCTCTCTTTCTGCTTTTACGACAAGATCATTCTCTCCTGATGCAGGATTTTAACAGACTATTTGTTAGAGTTGCCGCTTTGAACAATGCGTGACATTGAGAAATGCTTTATTTATCCTCCCAGATATGACCATAAGGCTACAAGTTGCTGACTTCACAGAGTTGAATAGAAAGTTATGCGAAAAATAAACTATTGTAATAAAAACTTGAGGGACCATCAAATTCTTTGCATTCTTGAAATTTTCAGACATAATTCTACAGAATAAAGTCAGCGGAACAATAGGAAATAAAAAACAGAGATGGGTCCAGTATTTCGAGCAGAGCGTCCAATTTTGTTTCACTCCATCGATCTGATTATATATATATATATATATATATATATATATATATATATATATATATATATATATATATAAGTGTCTTTATGCAGATATTTAAAAAATAGTTTCTGGGTTTTACTGGAGCAGAAGTGAAATCAGGACTCCCTGGACTCCCTGGACCACCCATCCTGGATCTGCGTCTAACAAGGCATTAAGGATAAATAATTAGTTTCATGGACATTCGAACACTTTATGGGCACTTGACAATGACCGAGCTCACTTTTGGCTCGCAAATTTCTGAATAGCTTAATTGTTATGCAAAAAATAGCCAACATAACATAGTCTGGTACCAGACCATCTTCGAAAATCTAGAGGAGAGTGGCCGACTGAAGTGGCCTCTTCTCGGACAGTTTTTTTTTACACCGAGGGAGGTGTTTTTAGAGTTGGAACGTTATAGGGGCCGGGTATAAAGGGATCGCTATGAACAGTGACAGCTTGGAGCAATTCACAACTTAAGCACTCCCTAGTCCTTTATCTGACTTAAAATATCATTCTGTCCCCACCTCCTTTCTGGAAAAGTGGCTACGGCGAGACTACCGTTAATATTGGAGATTGAACAGTACTCTACATACTCTCGACGGCAGCATTCTAACCACTGGGCCATCACTCGAGATCACAAATATCAATAGTTCCCAATGCGAAACTTTTGTAAACAAAGGCCTTTGTGTTTTTATAATGTATAGCGTTGGTGTTCATAAAAAGTGTTTTGTTATTCTATCGATGCCAATTGTGTATACAAATCTCTCCATGACCATGTGTATCAAAAAGCCGTGTCCTTTCTATGTACGACAATCGTTTAACTAATTTCATCAGTTAATATTATTTGTACAAACTGAATATAGGACTTCGCCCTCCTTAAGAAGAAAGGAAGTCATAAGTGCGTCTGCACTAATATAGATGACCTACTTACTCTTGCGAAACACATTCTAGCAGATTTCGGTTAATCTGGACATTGAATATTTGAGCCAAATATTGTCAAAACCCAAACGAACAAATCTATTTGTAACATTTGTTTCGCTTATTTGAGACACTGAGCCAATTTATTGAGCAAGTCCTTACTTTCCTTAAAAAGGGAGAGAGATGACCTAGTTACTGTTGCGAAACACATTGTAGATTCCAGGTAATTTAGACAGCAGTTTATTTGAACCAAATATTGTCAAAAGCAAAACAAATCAAGTCTATTTTACTGGGCCAACGTGAACAAACTAAAGTAACTTCTGGGCTGATTATTGTTGGTACACTTATTGTTTCGCGAGCCTTGTTTGGTCGCCATCTTCTGTTCATGTTGTGAACAGCCTTTTAGAGAATGGGCACAATTTTAGTTCTAACGTAGTGGATTTATTCGTCCTCGGGTCGTTGTTAAAAGGCGATTTCAAAATGGCGCAATCAGTAGTGTTGATCATGCAGTTCATTAATTATAAAAATGATTCTTCAATCGTTCCTCTTTTTTATGATGAGCTAGAGAATCTTTGGAGAAAAAATGATCATATTGCCGATATTGCTCCGAAAAATGCCATCAAGGGCTCAGCATGGTCTTCTGACGAATATGATCTACCATGGCAGAGGTCGGCAAAATACAGTCAACAATTCAAACCCTGCGGATCCGGGCTGCCGTCTTCATTTGAATGTGAATATGTGCATATGAAAATTATTTGGGGTTTTTTTTCTTATCGCTTTTTGGTTTGTTAAAATGAATTCAAAATCGAAAACTAGCGAAAGACTCATTTTTATTGTAGCCTTAGCGAATCAATGTTTAATAAATATAATGTTTCAACAAAACGAACAGGGTCAGTTAGAAACAAAAATGCGATGATGGAATAAGTTTCCAATATTTGCAGGGTGAAGCCTAATGATGGCTGTTCACGCCCTCAAAGTTGCAGATTATCAAGTTTTTACTAAATGTCCAATCCAACACGGGGAAGGAAGGAATTTCAAACGGGATTATCGAATAAATTAGAAATAGTCATCGTTATATGCATTCAGAATGGGATTGTATTACATTATGAATGTATGAGTCAGTGGTTTCGAAACTGGGGTCTGCGGGCCCCTAGAAATCCAACAAATAATGCTTAGAGATCTGCAGAAGTGTTCTCTCTGACACTGCAAATCTTGTGACAGAGAAACATTATTCATTGCACAGCTATCAATAAACATCATTATCGTACATAAACCTGTAAAATATATTAGAATTCAAATGAATCTAATCCGTTTAGTATAAACATGATTTTAAAGGTCGATAGTTGATTATTGTAGTTCATCATTAATAGTCTGAAAATTAAATACCAAAAATAGGGGTTCGTTGGGATATTTCTCTTATAGAAGGGGTCAAAGATTTTAAACCACTTGTATGAATAATCAATCATCGACTTGGTCTCATTAATTGCTCGAATTAGTCCAATTTATCTTTAAAAGTAAATCAAAACATCACGTGTACAATTCAAGTAATGTGTCCCAAAAAAGATATTTTGAAGAAGTGTATCTCCACTGCAAAGAGATTGGGAAGCTTTAATCTATATATATACATATGCATACATATATATATATATTAAATAATTCTGCAGAGCAAGGGGTCCTGTCCCCCCTCCTTTGGATTAGTGCCTGTTTGTGTCTGTGTGTTCGGCTGTCTGTCTGGGATGCAAATAAAATCAGTTTAGTCGGTCACCCCACCCTCCCTAAACAGCTGACCGCTCAGCGTAGATCATGTGATTATGGGGATATGCAATTCTGTCTGTGTTTACAAATGACTCGTCAGATTTGCGTGCATGTAAGCAAGAAATGAGAGAGAGAGAGAGAGACGGGGGTAGAGATAAGTACAGGAAATTTTGCACACACGACTTCATCTATCACGGGTGGCCAAAATTTGCTTCATGTAACAACCACATGAAATAAACTTATGTTTAAGACTTGCAGAACATAAACAAAATCTACATACGTGTTTTTATTTTCATATATACACTTTGCTACAGAAAACCTTATATAAATATTACCGAATACATACAAGCAATCATATTTATCCATGTATGTAGTTTTTCAAACTGTTGATTTGTATTGATTTCAGGAATCACACTTATGTAAGTTCACTTATATAATAACAAATGTTTTCAAAATCTTGACTGATAATAGTTTTACTTATAATGAATCTTATATTAGGATTTGAATATTTTCATTTCCATTATATTAAACTCACATTATATTCTAATCGGGTTGCAGTGCATACCTGTTTAGATATATAGCTTGGATTTCTCTCTCTTTTAACTTTTATGTTAACTTGCCATCGCATTCAATAATTGAACAACTGGAGCGTCAAAATTTGAAGTCATATAAAAAGAAATTTCATTGAAGAATAAATATGGTCAGAATAAATTCTATTCATGACATCACCGGCGTCTTCCACTGGAAAACATCTAAAATTGAATTTTAAAAAACATCTTGAAACATCTATATTCTGCTGAATCTAGATGTTATTAATAAACCCGTCAAAATAAGACTCTAAGACTCCAAATAAGTAGGGGAAAAAATAAAAATAAAACGTAGTTAGGGTTATCAACAACAACAAAAAAAAACATTTTAGGGAAGGTCTGATGGAGTACTGATGCCAATTTTCTGTTGACAAAATGGTATGGCCAGTAGCGCTGGAACAGAAACACATAAACACATGCACATAGGATAGGACCATTCTCCACCTTTGATGGCTGCGGTTATTCAACTGTAATGGGAAAGGAAGTCCATCCACGAGCAGCACATTAGGTTTTAAAGTGCCGCATGTGGCTTGCAAGCAGCAGTTTGACCATCCCTGTCATATATCCCCTACTGACGCTTATAAGACGCCTACGATGGAATCTTGCCTTGCAAGTTCGTTTCGTCTACCCAGGTTCTTCAAAGTACTCGTCCCTACCCATCATTGGGTTGCAAGTTCTCAACAAATAATGCAAACAAAGAGTAAGTGAGAAGAAAATCTGGTAACAATGAAATAATTCTGATTTGAAGTATGAATATAGTCAAACTCTTAATACAGTTGAGTTTTGACTTTATTTTCGTTCGTCATAACAATGACGATGACCACACCAAAAATCAGTAGCGTCAGGACAGCACAAATAAGAGTCGCGTATACAAAAACTGATGACGATGATTCACTTTCTCACATTAGGCCGACTTGTTTTATTACAGTAACTACTACTAAAGGAGTTGAAATGCGATACGTAGAAATGGAATGATATTGTACAGGAAGATGAATTCTGTTTTATTTACGTTTTAGATTTTGATAGTGCTAGGGAGGTTGACACTAACGCAACCAAGCTTGTATCTAATAATCTTGTATCAATAATATATGTGTTAAACTATTAAATCATAGCAGTAATAATAGCCTTTTCTTTAGTTTATGCAAGATGAGTGTGCAAGTAGAACGCGAGAACCAGGCCTTGTGAAGTAGGGTGAGAGTGGTTGAAAGTTAGAACCTTATAGCCAATAAAGGACAATTGCTTTTTGTGAGCCCAGTTTAATGTACCGACGTAAAAAGATAGCATTGTTCTTCGCTGGTTAAAGGATTACTGCTACTGATATTGACCAACCCTGAAAAAGTGACAGCGGACGCCCATGATTTCAAAGGTAGTGAGTTTATTGCAGAAAATTAATGTGGGTCACGATAAAGCAAAGTTTGATGGTCCCTGACATGGACCATTGTTAGCAGAATGAGTTTTATTTTCTTTAGTTACTTCATTATATCGATCTTGTGCCAGACTAGATTAAATCTTGTAGGGAGCCTTTACAGATCGATCGAGCTGGCCAGTTTGATCCATACTGAGTATCCCTCTATTTTGGCCTTGCGCCGGGCTTAGACCTCTTCGTTGTTGGTTTGATCAGTGCGTTTCGTTCGGTCAAGTGCCTAATCTATCTTGCTGAAGATACTCCCAACTATTCATAATTCGAGATCTTGATGATCTTGATTCTTGGAGGCAGCATTAATGTTACCTTATTTTTCTCAATCACTTTTTCTACTTAGCCGGATTTCTCTTTAGGGGCGGATCCAGAATTTGAACATCTTCACCTGTGCCCTTTAAACGAAATCAAAAACTTACCACAAAATAACATTTAACCATTTTTTGGCTGGGCATACGTAACGATCTCGTACCTGGCATTTCTCCCTAATGCAGCTTTTACTGAAGAGAATAAAGTGACGTCACTGTACTATGTATAATGAACTAAAATAGTGAATGGTTTTGCTTTGTAAATGGAGATTTTGGGAGGATTTTCAACTTAAGGCCAATAAACGGCGAAATAGTCCTCCAGACTACCTGATGAGGATATAAGATGAAGTGGAACGTGAGAACGGCCGACCGTATACTTTAAGGTTTTGCTTCCTATGTAACATTTGAAACATTTATTATAGTGTGAAGAAAAGTATGAAATGTGTTTATAAAAGCAAACATCAAATAATCACTTTTATCCAGTCTGCCGAGGTGACACGGGTAGAAGCGAGACCCCCTTAGCGTTGATTTGACAGGAGTTTCCTTCTGGTAGATGCTCAAGATAGCTCTGGGGGTTTGTCGGGTCTTTGCGGAAGTATTCCAACAATGTGACCGACCTTGGTAGTTGAATCACAGGACCTCTTGCAAAAGTACTAAAATATCATCCAAAATACTCACGAGTAAACACAAATCGTTTTTTGTGTACTGGAATCATTTCTGAGCACTCAATTAACCCCTTTTTTTTTTGCTCTCTGGCCCCTCCTTTCTGAGTTCCTAAAGTTTAAGCTTACTCAGCCAAATGGTTAATCCACCACTGATCCAAGCTTGTGGGTATTGCGTAAGTTCACTTCCATTTGCGCAAGTATGAGAATAGAATTACGCACATAAAATAAATAAGGTCAAGTTAAAGTAGACGTCAGGGGTACTGTTTTGGCAACTTCTTTGGCATGTTTTAGCCAAAAAGGTCTCCGACTATCTGGGAACCCTGGTAGACGTCACCGTTTATCTATGTTCTTTATTTGAGAGGGTTCATTCACTGGTGTGTTCACATCAAAGTGCATATATGTTGGACCATGATCCCTTTGGCTCCTAGCCATAGTTCCCTCTAAGCAAGGCGCATGTACACATTGCAACTCGCGCACAAAGGAAATCATATGCGCACAATGAATTAGTTAACTAAAATCATGTAATAACTATAAGTATATAACATATTAATATCCCTGTCAGCATAGGTTTTTTTAGTTTTAAGTTGATCCAGCTGGCTACCTATGGGTGTATGTATCACACGTACAGGCTGTTCCAAAGGATCTAGTGGGTTTAACATTTCAGCAATTGCTTATTATGTCATGAAAAAAACGTTTTGTTATGTTTTGTTTTGTTTTCTAAATTTGCCCCCAAATAGTTTTTTTAGTCTACAAAGTGCATTTATGCTAATTTAGTCCCTAGTTTGGGGCCCAGTCGTGTTTTTAGTGATTCAGCAGAAGGTGGGTAAATTAATTGATTTATTTATCAGCCCTTTTTCCAATTTCTTAATTGATCACCCTCAATACTAAGAATAACAATGATTGGTCACATGACAGTTTCTATTGAGTGATCAATCATACCTGTTTTTCATGTTTACATTTGCACAGGCGCTCAGTGCGCACATACTTTGGTCAGAGAAAAAAAAGCACAACTTGGGAATTTTTGTGCGCTCTGATTGCAAAAAAATAGTGGGACCGTTGCCCTTCGACCCCCACGACCACTGACTACTAAAAAAATAGTGGGAACGTTACCCCTCAGCCCCATAACCTCCTAGAGGGGACATTACGCGTAGCCATGTTCACAGAACACCCAGCTAACAGGTTGGAGAATATACCTGCCTACCCAAGCTCGAATTATGACTGAGATAGTTCGTGTTTGCTTAGTACTAATGTCCTTAGGAAAGTCATGAATCTCTCCTTCAGCTATGGGTAAAATAGCGCACGGAGAAGTGAATGACGCCCAGGGTCGAGCAGAGCTGGTAATAGACACGGGCTAGATGGGTATTATAAACTGAAACGATTTATTAACTGTGTAGTAGGTCCTTCAACTTCTGACCTTCCTACCTTCTTCCAGGGCCTAGTGACGCCACTTCGGGTGCTTGTCGCTTCTAAGTCTTTCTCACATGGTAAACTGGCTGAGTAAGTAGTAATGTCACATGTGGAACGTTGAGTTGGGCCAACTGAAGCCGTAGCCAGCGCAAGGATGCCACTTTTTATCAGCCCTTTGGCATGTAGCCATATTTACAAAACATCCGATCTAAGAACACTAACAGTAGCTTGCAAGATGAGGACACTAACTCTCGTTCAAGGGCAGACGCTGATATTTATCTGAGTGTGCGTTACAGGGGTAACATGTACCAAGACTGCTTGATAGTTGGAGACATTTCTAACTAAAAACATCCCAAAAATTGCCAAAGATGGCCAGATTCCAAAATTGTATATGAAAGCGTTCATTGTCAAAAGCTGGTGACGTCAGGCACGAATAACAGTGACACAGTGACCTACGCAAGAACTGGTGACGAATTCAATCCCACTTTATAGATTTTAATGAAGCAATATAGTTGGACCCAGACCCAGCTTGTTTTATCATTTACTATAATTGAATGAAATATTGTAAATCATCATTATTAAATTTCAATTCTTTTAAATGTTGTCATTACCTTGATCAAAATTTTCTGGTTCTTTTCTTTCGAAACTTAATCGTGAAAACCTGAATATCAAAAGTGAGTTTATAAAAACAACTTTTAAATTAAGAAAAGGGGGTTTAGCAGGTTTATTTAATTTAATAATGAAGAATGTCTATAATACATTGCAATGATAAAGCACTCACCAGATATGATAACTTTATGAAAATACTACAGAAGTTAAATCAGAATGGACAAAAAATTGAATGTGGCCGAACTGAGAAGTTTATGACCAAATGCTTAAAAATGGGTCAGATTTTCAAATTTTGACCAAAAAAAATGGCCATAATGGCACCCCTGACATGTGCATCCATTAATGCGTGTCAATGGTGTTTTTCACGCTAAACTTAGTACGTTTTTTGTTTTGGGAGCACGAAAATTCAACATTTATCGCCAATATTTCAGCCCATTTTAACGCTATTTTTCTGCAGTTTTAGCTAAGTTTTAGCTATTTCTGCGCCGTTTGGGACAAATGTAGCTATTTTTTCTCATTAAAACTAAATGGTCATTAAATGGATAACAGTGTTTTTCAGCGCGTTTTAACGCTTTTTCGGAGCAGATTTTGCCCGAAAAAAAGTTTTCAACACTGCCTACTGAAAAGTATTCATTTGCTCACATTTATTCACGGCGTGTTTGTCCGACTTCACCGATGAACTAGATCCCATGAAAAACCTGTAAACAAATGTGTGCCAACATAGAGCGTAGTTTTTCTTCGAAATAAATGCTTTACATCATCAGCAGAGATACGACCTTCCAACCAGGATAAATAGCGATGGCTTATGTAAGGCAAAGGCATCCATTTGATTATTTCACGCAGATATATGCACAGTTGCTTATGAATCAGATAGATAGATAGATAGATAGATAGATAGATAGATAGATAGGAACAGACTGTGGCAGATAGATAGATAGATAGATAGATAGATAGATAGATAGATAGGAACTAACAAAGAGAGAGTACGTGAGAGAGAGAGGGGGAGGGGCATGTTTGCCAGTTATGCTTTCCTGCGTCTTCTGCATTTCATCCTTGAAGATAAATCATAACTTGAAACTGCACGATATCTTCAACCTATTTCGTTCTGCCTTTTTTCCAAGGGCATCGCGATATGTTGTTCATTTACTTGGAAGTTTGCAACTTGTGTCTCTGTCCATTCATGACTAACGTTTGCAGAAACAAAACAACATAACTTTGAAATTCGAACATTCTTATTATTACAAACCGTCAAACAAAACTGCTAATATAGGGTTCTTCAGTTTTCAAGTTGTTCTGGCTGGCTACGTATGTGAAGATCACACGCACAGACTACACTAATCGAGCTAGGGGGCTGGAAGTATAAACATTTACTCCTTATTATATCTAGGGAAAATATTTTTTTGTTTTTTAAAAAAATCCTCGCCTTAATAAGTTTTCAGTGCGTGCGTGGGGGGGTAAATTTGTAATGAAAGTTTAAGCTGAATATACTCGATAAGTTTGGCTCAGTTTGACACAAGGCCACAGTAGTGGGACACCCAGTTGGGATCGAACTCATTGCAGTAGTAGTTGTCGGCATCACAAGCTTGTTAACCATTTCTGCAGTGTTTGTGAAACTAAGGATTTCACGAAATAACACGTTTCCCTATTTGTCTGTGCTGTTATTTTTTGGTATATTATATATGCTACCTGTACATGTATATACCCATACATAAATCGAATCCTCGCAGCCCCCCAAAATGGACTGCCCGACCTACCAACCAAGTGGGCTACAGATTCTTCTCTCTATGAGTGTCCATGTGTGTGTGAGAGAGAGAGTACACCATCATGCACCATCTAAAATTGTTTTTTCTTTTTTGTTGTTTTTTTTTTTCAAAAGAGTGATTTCTTCGGTCTCTACGATAATTTTGGACCAACAATGCCCAAATCTTGAGCTGGAATTTCTTAGATTATTTTAGATAAAAGATCTAATTTTCAGATAGTTTCAGATAGCTTCGTATATCATTTGTACTTCTTACTAATTGAAAAAAAAATACTTTTAAATGGGGCCAACGTTTTGCATCTCGCGTAGCTTTGTACGACTATAAAGACGACAAAAGTGTCTTTGTTTTTAACTTTACTTTTTATAGACTACCCAAAAAGATATGAGAATTTAAGAATAACATGACCCTAGGATAAGCATAGGATATGTGGTGCTGACCTCTGCGAGGCCACAACAGGTCATTTCTTGCGAATATCACCGGTTCTAAGCATTGGAAACAAATGATTTTTATATCAGAATTTTCTTCAATTAGTGGTTCGTGACCACCTGATGGTTGTGGTGATGATAGTGGTTTATAAGGCAATTGGGCGAGGATGGAGAGACTTTCGATGAAACTTTTTCAAAATTAATCCAGGAAAAGTAGCAGCAGCCAATACATTAAATGTTTTTATTAGTAAATATTTTGATACAGATTTTTAATTTTGAGATCTGAAGAATTTTAGCATTTCGTTAATTACACTTTCCAATATTAACTTTGCCAATTTAGACCTCTTAGCTCACTTTAGCCTATCATTTTAGATCCTGGATTGCAGAGAAGAAAATTGAAATGTCGAAGGGTTGCCAGTCTAGAAAAAAAGGAAAAAAACCGCTGAATTAGATGGATCAATTCTGGCTGCTTCAATGTCAGACTCCACTCTGACTGAAGCTTAAAAGACTTGGTTTATAAGTTTTGAAAATTTATCAACTTTTGTCAGTTTCCCTTTAACTGAACAAATCTTTGAATTTGGACATTGTGAGAGATTTGATAAAATATCATCGAGATATAAAATGCCATCAAAATCCCACGGGATGACATTTGCTCCTACTACCACTACGATTAAGGGGTGCGAGAAAGAGTCTTACATTTCAAAGGGGTGCAGACAAGAAAGGTTGAGAACCACTGGTTTCAAGGCAACTGTTATTATTTGGCAGCAGCAGCAACTCGTTGTGACATGCCATGTAAATAATAAACCTGTGAATAATAAACCTGTGAATAATAAATCTCCTGAAACCAGATGTTTCACAGGCAGGCCCTGGCCAGGTGGGCCAGGTGGCATGAGCCTACGATTTCGTGGAGGTCTGCTTCATCCAGGGTTTATAAATCGTTCTATTTCTTTTATTCTGCTCTTTTTCAGGGGTCGGCAACAGGTGGGTCATTGAGGTTTTCTCTGTGGGTCTCAGACCTTTTCTGAAAATTGGCTTCAGGGATTATTTCTCTTCTCTGAAGAAAAGAGCAAATTGTGTTATTATCTCAATGTTCAGTACTAAATACATCTGTGGACAGTCCTTTTCGTGTATGAAAAAGATCGAGTCTTCTCAGAAAGTCTTTTTGACATTAATTCGTGGATACAAAATGATTGCTGCCACAACAACTTAAATTTCAGAATAAGAAACCATAATTTTAAGACTGATGTTCGTTCTTCTGAGAACTATTAATTAACTGATTGTAAACTGTGCATAAATGATGAATATAAGCACTCTCTGCAAATCTATATCGCTTTTTACTTACAGAGTAAATATTTAAAATTTAAAGGCCTAAAGGGAAAATTTTTAATTGTTAGATATAAGACATATGAGTGACGAGAAAAAGTAAAAGGAATCAAAAGTGGGTTATTACAAAAATAAGTTGCTGATCTCTATGTTATTAAGAAGTACATTATGTACCCTGAATGCACGTGTATACATCTTTGGATTATTTAGATGCATTTAGCACTGATTAAAGAATCTCTTATTGAATAGTTTTAAATGGGGCCCACATAACCCATCTGGCCCGGTCTATCACCAGCTGTGCTCGGGCCGGGTCTCAGATAAAATAAGCATTGAGTATCAGGACGATTTGTTTCCTGTCTAGAAAAATATCCAGATACTATTTGATTAAGTCCACCTGCCAAAGTCTATTAACTAAATGAATGAACGGATAAAATTCAGATTCGGTGCCTGAGGATTTCATACATTTTAGTCGGGATACTTGAAAGTTGCGCCCCCACTCGTACTCTGACGACTGTTTTTCAGTTTGGAATGCGCCCCTGGGACTCTTGTTCCCTCGATTCGCCTGATAGCCGGGTTGGTCTGGATGAAGATGTAAGTGGAAATTTGAACTCAGAATTCGAAATTATTAGAGTAGGAGCAGTTTCAGATCCATGGGATGGTTGCAGTAGTTGCATTATATTTGTAAAATATCGAAAACATAATGTTGCTCTGCATATGAACCTGGATTTTTGTACATTTGCTAAAAAAAAGAAGAAAAGAAGTAAAGGGGACTACTCTATAATTAGCATTATCTCCTTTGACAAAGGTTACAGACAAAAATATAGACATTCACATAATATATAAGTATTACATAAGAATATATTTTCGTACATATTTTCTAATTTAACCTTTCATAGACTTTATTATTTTGTAATGTACACTTTTCAATATTAACTTGGTCAATTTTTACTTGGTTAAATTTCATTTTCTAACCTTAAGATCAAAGAGTACAGGAGAAAAAATTTGAAAGGGGTGCTAGCCTAAAAAAGGTTGAGAACTGCTTGACTCAAGGCTGCAGTTTTTGTTGACGTGGTCACCGTAATTATCGAGCAGTATCAACGACACGTTGTATCATGTCAAGTGGTCCATTGAGAAATGAAGTTGGCCCACAACAAAAACCAAATGTTGTCACAGACAGGCCCAGGCAGAGCGAAGGCTTGGTGGCCCTGGTGGTTAAGGTGGCATTAACCTACGATTCTGAAGGGGCCTACTCCCCCCAGAGTTTATAAATTGTTATAGTTCTTTTACTCTGTCCTCTTAATGAGGCCTACAGCTCTGCCTGGGCCTGGTCACATATAAGATAAACCCTAGGTGTCAGGGTGATCTGTCTCCCATCCCTCGTCACCAGATAAATAAAGAGATAAATTAAAGTTTAAGGCCGGTGCACGAGGGTTTCATGCACCTTCAGTTGTACTCTGACGACTATGTTTGTTTTTTTCAATTTTTATTTTAGAGTACACTCCCAAGAACCTTTCTGTTTTATATTCTATATGACATCACTAGAGTTTTCGTTTGAAAAACATCTAAAAGATAATAAAAAACATCTAGAGACATCTATATTCTGGAGAACGTAGATGTTATTAATAAACTCTCTCAAAACAAGACCCCAAAAAGGTCGATGTTAAAAGAGGCATTATTTTAGAAGGGGTCTAGGTGAGTACTGATGCCAATATTCAAGTCCGTAGACAAAATTGTATGACCAAGAGCGCTGGAAGAAGCAATCATGAGATACACAAAGACATTAACACACACACACACACACACACACACACATACCCACATATATATAAGGAGGATAGCACTCTTACCCATCTTTAATGGCTACGGTTGCTCTATAGGAAAATGAATAAAGTTCAGGGTCAGTGTACGAGGGTCTAATGCACACAAGATGTGACCTGAAATTTACGCTCCCTGTTGTATTCTAACGAATGATTTTTTTCATTTTGGATCGGGCCCTTAGGACCTTGCACCCTAGGTTCGCCAAATGGACGGGTCAGTTCTGAAGAAGAAACATTATTTGATAAGCTTTATTTAGTTTTGCACTAGCTGATAAGTGTGAATTACTCAGGGAGATGTGCCCCCCCCCCTTCACGGTCAAAGCTCAATTAAAAAAAAAAAGATTGAACAATTAATCGGGAATTTGGGAAGAGAGTAGACGGTTATTGAACAGATCACCGTATATCACCGTGTATATGTCGAGTAATTTTCAAAAAGTTTTTCGACTCAAAATTTGTGTTGACCTCTGCAAGGGTAATATTCACGCATTTGTTTGTAAGAATGAAGCTTAAGCCTCCGGGTCCACTTTGACCCTCTGATTACCTTACATAACCGTGTATAAGTTGAATGCTTTTAGATAAGGTTCATCCACTCAAAATTTGTTATCCTATCCTGACAGGGCCTTCGAGAGGACTTTCATGAATCTGTGCAAAGCTGTTTTTTCGCCCGCCCCACCCGATATACACTGCACAGACACCCTTGTCCTTTGGCCCTCTTGTTTCTATTTGTTATAACCCCTTTAATACGCCATACTGTATTCATCCATTAGATGAACGGCCGAGTTATGTCAATCTAGAAGTTTCGATACGCAGCTCGACTAAGAAACTGTCGAGCCACTTCTTTGGACCTCTTTGTCCCCCTGACCCCCAGGGCGATGCACTGATTGCACCCCCGCCACTGTCTCGGGGGCTTTGATATAAATATTTCAAACCGTTTGTTATCATGCGTGCTCTTGTCTTAAAAAACGAGTATTTACGAACTAACATAGGATTTCCGTGAGCCTCTTCCGAGGTATATTGTCTATTTCCAGTGAACTCACTCCCCCAGGCTGACACTTTCCATAACGATTAGGGCATTTCCTGATGTCTGTGGCAAACAAAAGGCAACGCCGAAAAAATGGATGATTTTTGTCTCTAGTCCCACATTAAACTCGTCCTTGTGCCCCTTTTTGCCCTCGGAAGGTGGCAAATAAATTTCCATGACTATACGCGTGAACGGGTGCGTAGATGTGTGTATGCATATAAATATGTGTGTATGTGTGCGCGTAAAGCACAACATCACTTGGCCTGGACAACGTAAATAGAATAAACAATTAAAGAAAATGGAGCAACTGCAGGAATTGAACCAGCGACCGATAGGGTAACTGCTTGAACTCAGCTTTGCTCTAAACATTGAGCTAAACAGCCGCCGGTAATATGCGTATTTGTAGGGAGTAACACATGTGTGAGTACTTATGAGTGTATCTATCTATAAACATGACTGTTTCTGATATGTTTGATGTGTGGATGTAAAATAATCTGACAAAATGTTGGTGGTAATTTGACAATGTGGAAACAAAAAAAATGAGAAAAACAAGTGCTACCTTTCAAAAAGGATTATTATCACAAAGACAGGCTTGATGCATTTCGCTGGTCCCACTAGATATTTCAAAAACATTCTGTGATGCAGAGAACTATTGCAACAAATGTGTGTGAATGTTTAATCAAAAGAAAACAAAAACATATATCATATGTATGTTTTTGTGTGTATGTTTCTGCTTGGATGTGTGCGTTAGCACAAGTTTGCATACCTGAGTATATGTGCGTGTATGGATTCATGCATGTGTGCGTATGTGATTGTTAAGTATAACAATGCCAAAGTCTGTTTCTTATTCTCACTACGAGAAAAAGTTTTTTTCCCACTGAAGTCATGACGGAAAAACACGGGCGGAATTACCATTAATCGTAGAGAGAGCTATTCAAAGAATTTAGGGAATTCCTCTTTCTGTCACAAATGCTTTGCTTTATGGACTTGGAGAACGAATTTACCATTTATTCCTTATAGTTTTTTTGGTCGGGTCGATGACCAAAAACCCCATCAAATTCAACGCCATTATGTACGTATTACAAGTCAAAGATTAAAAAAAAAAAGAATTCAGTTTATGATAAAGTACAATTAATGAAAACAAAGATAATATTGTTTCGTCAAGTGTTTTTAAAAAATTCCAATTAAAGGTTAAATCTTTTATTGTTGATTTAAAATCCTAGTAAAACTGTATTAGATAGAAGAAATCGAAAAGATAATATGAACAAAATTGAACTACTGCTAATTCTATTCTCCTTGTGACTTGTACTTCAAAATGAAAAAGAAATAAAATCTCAACAAAACCATTATTCATTCAAATTTATAAAAGATACTAAATTTTTGTCCGGTTTGGTTAATGTCCGTATCCTGTCAATGCGTGTGAGAATTCTTTGTTCACGTGAGGATAGAGACTTGATTTACCCAGAATTTTACACGGATTTAAAACACTAACCATTTTTTTTTTTTTTCATAAATTGAAAATACACAGTACAAATCACACAACATGAAAGAAATGTTGCAGTCTGCCTTTCTAGGTAGCAAAAATATCGATTGCTCGATTTCCTTGGATCTCACTGGGTCAGTTTATAGATTTATCCATGCACTCTCCTGACCCAGCGTGTGTGTGTGCGTGTGTGTGCGTGTGTGTGAGAGAGAGAGAGAGAGAGAGTGGGGGGGGGGGAGAGAAAACAGATAAGCAGGTTGAAAACGAGTTCATGCATAGGTACTCAGATTCGGTTGCCCCAGCTTCATTCGTGCGATCCACGAGGCAAAGAAGGCGCTTCACTGTGTACAATTTTCAGCCAGTTTGGTGTTGTCGCTCCAGCTTCTATTGACTAATCTGAGGTCCCTCTTCGCTGGCTTTCGCCTGTTTATCTTGGGAAATCCTCCTCTTCTTTGACCCATTGGCGTCCATTGAATGATTTGATTGGCAGGTCTTGTTGTTGGGAGTCTCGATACATGTCTGAAAATGGTGGTTGATATGGGAGCCTGTTGTAATCTTTCCCCGATCTCTTCATTTGACTCGAAATCCTTCCTATTCGTAGGGGCTGACATTGTTATATTCGAAAAACAAATGACCACACATGGTAGGGCACAAAAAATACCATATGCTGTCTGAACACTTCTTCTGGGTCAAAGATTTTCAATTTTCAAGAACACAGTTAAAAAGCAATTCATCTTCATCTTGGCCTTGAACGCTGAGATGGTTATAATCTTTTCCTGTCATCCTTTCACCCATTGTCAAGGTTGACAATGGATGCAAAAGCTTCCCATTTTATTGCTGCGCAAATAAGGTATTCCATGGGGTTCGTATGATCCAACTGCTCGCTCAACTGCACTCATCTCCATTGACCATCGTGGTTTGCCTGAGACGAGACATTTTTTGTCAGGATATCTGGCGATGGGACAGTGGATTCATGCCTTCCTGAAGGTTGAATAGAACATTATTGTTGTGAAGACAAGCAGTCTCAGCCAAAATTCGAAATCAGTTTGCATATGTTATGCCAAATTATTGAAATTAACTGACTGGCAAAATTTTAACTTCTCTTTCAAAAATTAAATGAATACGCAGTCTGAATTTGACCATAAGTTTATTTAATCAAGAAAGGATACAAAACCAATATTTTTTCACAATCGTAAGTTTTTGCAATCAAATTGAGATAAATCTTTTTTTACAAAAACAAGTTAATATTTAGTTTTAATTCGATCAAAAATTTAGTTTTATTTAATCGAAATGAATATGAAAACATATTTTCACAATCAGAAGTCTTTGTAATGGAAGAAATCAAACTTTATTTTCACTTTTATTTGTGAGTGTGTGTGTATATATATGTGTGTGTGTGTGTGCACACGCGTATTTATTAGAGAGACAATTTGGCACAAAGTAGAAGAGGTATTGCTTGTGGAGGTTTCTCGCACTCACACTCTCGTTATGTTATAAACGGCACGCATATAAATAGAAATAAGAGAATTCATGAAGGCAAAAACTTGAACAGGTAAATACATGAATTGCAGTTTTGCTCTGCTTTGAATAAATAAATTCTTTTCGTATCTAAGTGCCGTTCTTAACATCGAGTTTGTAAGAGTCCGATACATTCTGGTTGGGACCATCGTTCCTATATTGTACCGAACAATTATTGCCAAATTATTTTACCATTGAATAGGAATAAATCTTCTTCCTCTAAAAAACTACATGCATACACACACACACACACACACACATACATATATACAGACAGAGAGAGATAGACACGCATGCACATACACATATGCATTCACATCCACCTGCACTCTAACATACGTACACCCCCCCCGTACTCACTCACATATTCTCACTCACACACACACATACACACACACACACCCACCTGCACTCTCACACACACACACGCACTGCACCCACATATATATATATATATATATATATATATATATATATACATATATATATATATATATATATATATATATATATATATGTTTATATATATATATATATATATATATGTATATATATAATGTGTACTTTAGAGAGTGAGACAGACTCGGGAGTGAAGTTTTTCGTGTTAAGGTTTATTAATCCTTATACGTCAATAGTCCATACATATTTTGGGATTCTTCCCATTATCAGTGGTGTGTGCTGTGTGAGTGTGTATTAAAATGTATATATATATATATATATATATATATATATATATATATATATATATATATATATATGTATGTATATATATATATATGTATATATATATATATATATATGTATATATATATATGTATATATATATACATATATATGTATACATATATATATACATATGTATATATACATATGTATATATATATATACATATATATATACATATATATATATACATATATATATATATATATATACATATATATATACATATATATATACATATATATACATGTATATATATATATATATATATGTACACACACACACACACCGTAGACCAAGAGTCTATTTTGTGTTCGTGTGTTCGTCAAGTTCGAGACTCGATGAAAAAACTTTTTGTTGCTTCTGTGTCTGTGTGTTCGTCCAAATAGCGATCAGCTGTTCTCGGCGAATTCCTCCCTTCGAAACTGATTTTTTCGTTCATTCCGTGACACTCAAGTGAAAACGAAAAGATTTTTTTCCCTTATCTAAAATAGAAAAGTGAAACTACAAAAATCCGTTGCTTTCTTAGTAAAAAGAACAGACTGGTTCAAGAACAGACTGGTTTTACATTCTTCTTTTGACAACATTTGACAACAATTGTTAACATTCGTTTCCATAATTAAACAAGTTAATCCCTGGTTAAATAAATACATTGTATCAAGACAACCAAGATAATTCAATGGCAAGTGAAATTATATATGTACAATGATATATTTATATATATACATATACATTTTTATCGTAAGAATTGATTACAAAAAAAGGAATAATTCACTTCTGGGTTTGCTAGTCCGATAGCCTCTATTGGCCTTGCAAGCCCAGTAGTGAATAATTAGCTGGGGTCTGGTATGGCTATCAATTGGAAACGCCCCAGGGGCCCAAATAGAGGGGGAAAGCCTTATAGATTGTCACCAGTTTCCTGGAGGGGACTTTCAAGGAGACCAATCTCCTGTGCCCCAAAACCTTTAGCTACGAACACCTCTGAAGGCCAAATTCTGAAGAACAATGCTGGGGCCCACTTTACGATTGAAGTTGTTATGAACTGATAATTCTGTATGTATATTTCAAAATAAGTCACAATGTAGGGAAGGGTTTGTTTTTTGTTTGTTTTTTTTTGTTTGTTTTTTGTTTTTTATTTAGTTTCACATCTTCGCTCACTCGATGTTAAACACGGCGCAAAAATAAAAATAAATTGGAGAAATGATTGAGGAAAAACGAGAGTAAATACGTAAATCATTTTTCAATGCTTTGAATAATTTAAATTGTTAATTTTTTTTCTATTTTTCCGTCATTTTCAACATCGAGTGGGCGAGAATGTGAAACTTGAGATTAGACGGAACTACCTCTTCTACATCGTGTCGAAGTGAAGTGATTCACAGAAAATGTTAAATTGAAGAGATTGGTGTTTTCCGTGTGTGCTAGAGACCTTTGTATTCGTTGCGATGATTAATAATTTGTTGAGGGGGCGATAAGGATTAGGGTGGAGAGCTGAAGTGAAGGGCCCCCTATATTCAAAGGGCCCCACTAAAATAATGAACAGAAAAAAATGCCATGATAGGAGTTCGTAAACGTATAATGTAATATTGATAATTATGTGGGAGAAATTCATTAATTACGATTTAATTCAATAGAATACCTTACACTAGTAAGTAAAAATTTCATTGGGAGCACCCACCCTACCCTATTTGATTAACAGCCAGGGGCCCTTCCAACCATTGGGGAGAATGTCTCTTTATATTACTTTTTATTTCATCTTTTTTATTTTATAGTTTGAATAATCCTACTTCCTACTTCTGTCTTTCTTTCTCTTCCTAAATTGGCTCAGCCAAGTAAAGTCCAAAATCGAAATGGGAAGGAGAAATTCCTTCATTTTTTGCCTTTGTTCATACCATAAACTTTGGAAACTGAATTAACTTATAATCAAAAAGCAGATGTCGGTATCAATTTTCCTTTCCCTATTTTTTATTTGTTTATTAATCTATCCATATATTTATTTATTTGTTTATCTTTATTTCTGTCTTTCTAACTTTCAACTCAGTTTAGTACGGTCAAAAGTTCAAACGGGTAAGTTCAAGTGGGTAGAGGTTCTACCCTTCTACCCAGGCTCAAACACTGACATCCAGTCATTCGGGTTCAAACACTGACCTCTGGTTACCCATGCTCGAACACTGACCTCTGGACACAGAAGAAACTCATTATAATCACAAAGCAGATATTTCTTCTTTCGAAAATGTTTGCGGGTAATGATAACCGACGAAGTTTTTGAAGCAAAAAATAGACTTTTTTTTTCAGAATCGTTTATACAGTGATGTACAGTCGACTTTACGCCCCACCAACTTACGTCCGATTGCAGATACGGCCCCATAAGAGCTTAAAAAACATCAAGTGTGGACAGTGAGAATTGCGTTTCCTGTTTTTGCAGTGCAAAGAAGCGCTAAATTAGCGGGGGCTAGCTTGAAGATTTTGGCCACATTGGCGTGTGTTTGGCCATTTTTTGCATCTTTTTCTTTTTAGCAATTTGTGACGTCTTCTGCTAATTCATTTTTAATTGGCGCTTCTTAGCAGTTTTTGTGAGTTGCTCCATTGCTGCTAATTTTGACATCGTTCTGCAAATGACGATTGTTGTTTTTGTTTTTCGGTTTCAGAACGTTTTCAGTCCTTTTTTTCCCCCTTCAGTGTAGATTCAACAAGAGAGGCAAGAAGTTGCTTGAAAAGAGTCACATGTTACAGTGAAGTGTTTAGTATTGCCCCTCACGCGTCGGCGGATCATGTGATACCGATTATCCCACAGTCTTTTTTTTTTTTTTTCCAACCCGGACTAACTTTGAGAGTTTGACTACTTGAATAAACGCTGAATCATTGTGACGTTGCAGATTTTCGAAATAGGATTTAAATTTCTCTTTTCTTTTTTCTTTCCTTTTCTGTTTCTTTCTCTTTCAAGTTATACACAAAGGACATAACATAACCATTGTTAACTTGGAAAAGCATTTCTTTCATCTTAATTTTAGTTGCTTTTCTTCGCAACAACTCAGCAAACCGTCAGTCTACCGTAGTGAGTAGCCAACAGATCGGGAATCGAAAAGAATATGCTCTAGGCTAAGACACACAATTTAAGGATCCACCCCAAAACAAATATGTGCGGATTCCCTCAAAAAAAAAGAGCCTTTTGACACATTCATTCTCCGTTGGTGGTTGATGAATACAATCAATTCGTGGCCTTCTAACTGGGGTCGGTTGCGTTTCGTCTTCGTTGAGAAACGGCATAAAAGAAGAGAATCTGGTTCTGGGGATTCAAACCACGGAGATGCACCTCCCCATTGCACTAAAAGAGGAGGGACGTGGATCACCCTGACGCCTTTGTGGCACAGGGTGCAGGGACTTCGCAATTGTTGTCCTTACCTACATATACGCACGAGGAATTCCACTAACTTTGTTTCGAAACTTTGAAAACTCAAGGACACCTTCTAGAAAGGGGATATTCTGGCAGACCCCTTTTTTAGCATTTAGTTTTTTTACTATCATCCATGAATCAAAATGATAAAGAATTTGGACCTTCAAAAATCATTTTTACTCTTAATAGATATCATTCATTTGAATTATAACACATTGTGATGGGTCTTTACCACACAATAATCATGTTTTGTATAGGTAGTCATATTTTATTGAAACGGAATCAGCGCGCTGAGTTCGAACTTCGGTTGAGGTTGCTCATGTTCACTTTGTACTAATGCCTTTAGGAAAAGGCATGAAACCACTTCTCACTGTGCTATTTTCTATCGCCAGATATCTTAACATAATGTCACGTCGATAGCATGCCAAGGGTCGACCCAAACTATTCTAGGGTTCTAAACAGAATTTCATTTGACTCCCCCGCCATTCAATCTCTCTTGTGGGGCATTTGAAACGCCCTGCAGTCCCTCTAGTAGCCACTGGGCCCTACGTGGCCGTTTAGTTCGCTTAAGCCTCGGAACAATCCTAATTAACAGAGAAGAATGAGGGTGAGTGAAGACTTGAGCAAACTGCTCCCCGATGAGTACTTTACCCGACCGGGTAATGGCAACAAAAATCATTACTCCTTCGTGAACCTTGCCCGAGAAGGAAGGGGTCAATAAGACTTATCATAGTACACTTTAAAATCGTGCCCAAATAGCATTGAACATTTCGAGTTTTTACAGATCCGTTTTATGGAGAGTTAGATTGCCCGGGCTGGGGGGGGGGGGCTCCACGATTTTAGAGACCTGGGATTCAATTTAAAAAATAAAAATTAAGGTTCATATAATTAAATTGCAAACATAAAGAATACTCATCAAACCTATGTTTACAATGTTTAAATTAGTTCTTTGCTTTGCCCAGGGCCTTCAGTTTGCGACGTAAGTTCATGCTAAATTGATTCCTTAGTCCGGCAACATTAATTTACTTTTGGAAAATTCAGAATTTTGTTAATGATTACTACCGGAAAACGGTGCAAGAAATAAATTATGTTTGAACCCCCCACACACTCACACACACACACATACACACTCTTTTCCCGATTTTTTAATTGATCATCCCCAACATGACATGCTGCCAAAATACGTTGGTCAAGTAACTGTTCATATTAGCCGATGCTCATAGGTCGATATTTGGACGATGGAAATAAAAAACGAAACAATAGAACGGTATTTCGAAAGCCGAATTTCTAGGCAGTCCTTCCTCACATGGGAGAGTAGCACTACGTACCTCCTCCCACTTAAAAATACGACTCCCCGCCTGTGGGGCACATTCAGCTAAAAAAAAAAAGCTAGAAAGCTTCGTTCAATATCAGCGTATCTTTTGTGTCCGTGTGTTCGTTCCAATCTCCTTCTGCGTGTGTGTATGTTACTTTCATTGTAGTTTCTCTACTGCTAACCAACTAGAAATAAAGAAATGAGTTCACAAAAGCCCTTCCAAGATGTCTTGTTTATTTTCTGGTAGAAACGATATTGCTTGATTTTACAATTAATGAATGCATTGGTCAACTTGATTTTGTCTTCATCAGGGAAGTTAATCAGTAAAATTAGATAAATAACAAAGAATAACATCTTTGTGTGAAATTTAATGAAGAAATGCAATGATTGGAAACTTTAAAATTAACTCAAAAATAAAATTACATAAGAACCCGAAACCCGTTTTCTTTTAAATGGGAATCATTAATATCTATTTATCAGATTAAATTAAATGTTGCTAACTTAAAGTTTTTGACCTTTTTTTTCCACTTCATTCTAAACTGAACACAATCGTTTTTCCAGTGTTATGGGTTTTGTGTATTCGATAAAATAAAATAAAAATTAACTAGCCTTGCAGCCACAAGGTCTAACGTCACTCCAACTTCTATCCCGAATGATCGCTGCAACTTTTACTTTGGTTTTGTATAAATAACAAGCTTTTATAAAATATCATTCATGAAGAAAAATCCAATTATTTGTTTGAAAGAAATAAGCCAGTGTGCATGAATGGATTTATACGCAAATTTAAGACTTGTTAATTTAGCTCAGTCAGAAAGACAGTCTCCTGGCGATCTAGGTGGTCTTAAGTTCATATCAACGTGGGTAATGTTGGTTTAATATATCGGTTAAGACCTTTCATTTTGTTGGGGATCGTTCTTTTTCTTCTTCATCTCGTTACGATAGGAAAACATCGTCAACTCCAGACTTTTTACAAGAATTCGACGAAAAGAAATAATGCAAATTTGAACAAAATGTAGAGGAAATGAAAGGTGAGGAATGGGCCAAACGAAT
The DNA here is from genome assembly GCA_963457665.1 of Thysanoteuthis rhombus. Lineage (NCBI taxonomy): Eukaryota > Metazoa > Mollusca > Cephalopoda > Oegopsida > Thysanoteuthidae > Thysanoteuthis > Thysanoteuthis major. Next base: position 63,270,804 of record OY735213.1, on the reverse strand, counting down.
AACAAAACAAAATCTGCGAACGGGGTTCAAGTCCCGCTTGGCGTAAAGTGTGTGTTTACTTCGTGAATGCACTTCTCTTGGGAAAGGCATGAATCTACCTCACCCATTTGGTCAGGCCAGTGATTGTTTCCTTCTGCCGGTGATCATTACAAACCAGTATAGCATATCGCATGTTACTTAAGGAGGAGATGGGCTTATCCAAGTAAACCCCTCTAGTGCCCCGATAAATCCTATCAAAGACCTAGCATGGTATCCTGACCATTTACTAGATCATAGGATAACTTCATTTGATTTTTGTCCGCTGAGATGATGCTTGTTACATTTTGACATGCTCAACTTTTCAATTTTCTAGATTTTACAAGTCTATTTTTTGTCAAGCACGTTCTGGGAAAGTTTATTGCTGCATTCAAAGATTTTTGATGGTATTATTCTGTTAAAGGTGTTATCGAGGCTTTTTTTTTTTTTTTTTTTTTTCAAAACAATAATATTTGATTTTTTTTCTTTCATTCTTTCTTGCTTCGTTATTTCATTATCTTTCGCTCGCTTTATTGTTTCTCTCATTCATTGCTATTCTCCCTCATCCCCGCTCTCTCTCTTTACTTTTACATTCATTCCCTCCCTTCCTTCCTTCTTTTCTTTCTTTCTCACATCAAAAGGAAGTTGTGGTCATGTCATTCATATTTCGCTTCAAAAACCGAATGTTTTCTAGAATGCTGGTCAGAATAAATATGAGTAAAGAGTTCTTTACAACGAAAGCGGGGGAGGGGAGGAAAGAGGAAAAAGATACCAATCGGCCCACTCAACTTGTGTTGTTACTGACCACGGCCTTTGCAGAGAGAAAAAAAATCGCTCTTTATACCAACAAATGAAATGAAAACTTTGGTTCGTTGGTCAGATTAAGACTGACGTTTCAAATATTTGCGAAAACTAAACAAAAAAAAAAGATACTAAATGCCTCTTGAACGATAGCAGGCAAACTATGACAATGTCTCTATGTGGGGACCTGCCACACACAATCGTACGATGGGTGTTTCCCGAAATTGCTCAGCTCTACGCCGACTTTTGCAGCAGGCGTCAAGGCGTGTCCCTACACCTGCTCACTTTTAGTGCAGTGTGTAGGTGCTGCCTGGGAGACGAGCCCGAGGTCCTTAGGTGCCAGGCTTCATAAAAGAATATATTGAAAGTAACATGTAACGTAACAATTTTGTACCTGGAACCCTGTAGAACCTCAAACACAGTCAAAAATAGACTTTTTTTTTGCTGCAAATAAAATCATTTAGCTGGTTCGGTTCGGATGGGCTTAATTAAAGAAAGAAGCAAGCAATTGAAGAACTGTTGGTTTCACTCTATGTCTTAATTTACCAGGTTTAAGGTTAGGGTTAGGGCTTGGGGTCAGGTTTTGCCAGTGCAACAGGGTACTTTTTTCTTTCCTTATCTTTTTTTATTTATTTATGTTTTTTTTTTTAAACTATAACTACAGACAACTAACAGATTACTAAAAACCTAAACGACAGTCCTTTGAAATCATGTTTCTAACAAATTAACTGACATTAATTGTTTGCACCTATGAGAATGTCTGTACGTCTTACTGTCATTGTTCGTCCTTTAATGACATTTTTCCATTCATCTTCATATTTATTCAATGGACTATACTCTTTGGGGAAAATATTCGTTTGCATTTTTTTCATTTGGATTTTCACCTTACGATTACAATAAAAAGTATTTCCCGATTGATTACAATGTGTTGAATTACCTATTTTTCTTTCATTATTGCTGTATTTTTGAAAGATTAAAAAAACAGCAGAGACGAAGAGAATAAAAGAAACAGTTGTATTAAGAGTGAAGAGAGGAAAAAATCCGATGAATATGTTACATAAACGTTTGAAAAGAGAAATAATGAGCCAAAATCTACCGTTGAGGCAAAGCTATGAAGTTGTGAGTCCGTACTGGTACTACTATTAAAAGTAGTAGCTTGACTCCAACCAGCAGAAACTTTTCGTTCATATGCAACTAGATTTTATTGTTTGCACAAAACAAAGAAAAGATGGAATTAATGTTTTGAGCGGGGGTGCTACCGGGCTGGGTTTTTGAAAAATTGAATTCTACCCACGTATATGCATAGGCACTGGAACGTTTTTTCTTTGTTTCAGAACACAAATAATCGTTTGCATATATTGCACTTTTCACAGACAAACCTGAGAGAGAGAGTTTAGTTTTGTTTTCAGTTCTTACACTTAAACATAAATGAAATAAATTACAGTTTGCCGTATTTCAATAGAGTTTGTTTAGACAACAATGCGATCTCGAATATAACGCGACCAACACTTTTTTTTAACCAGAAGTCAGTCATTCTAATAATGATATCATTCTTCTACACTCGACTATAATGCTGGCTACCCTGCCTTGATTTTTTTAAATTGCACGCATTATACACAAGTAAATACGGTTAAAAAACTTCAGAAACCACACAACCCCTCCTACAGGCACGGATGCAAATGCAAGTGCACGCACAGTACCCAAACGCCAATCTAGGAGGGGCCCCGGACCTCCTTACTTGCTCAGACAACAAAGTACAATTTTTTTTAAATTTCTAAATACAATTTTTTTTTTAAATGAATTAAAAAAAAGAAACAAATAATCATAAATTAACTGTAAGAACAAAAATATTTTATATCCATTGTGTAGATAGATCATGGAGTAGAAAAAAAAGCGGACCCCACCCTGCTCAAAATCCTAGATTCACCCCTGACAAAGCAGACAACGCTCTCAGCGCACACACATTTAAGAGCAGGAAGAGGCGCGTACAGTTGAGACACGTGTATGTATAGTTCGTCTCCAGAACTAAATATACAAGTTTCGTCTGTATTCATATGCAAACCTCTGCATAAGTGTTAACTTTTTGAAAAAAATAGTTACACAGCGTCTTTCAGCGTGTGAAAGTCGTGAAGCGTACAGCTATAAGTTTTCATCATTTAATTTTTTTGGTGACGTGGAATTATTCTCGTAAGTACCGTACAATGCGATCTCGTGTATTATGCGACCACCACTTATCTAGCTCGATATATCAGTAATGATACAGCAATACCTCGAATAGTGCGATTTGATCGATCGGGGTTTTGATGTAGTACGGTCGATGTATCGCAGCAGAGCAAGAGGGGACGAGAGGGAGCAACCGCCCCTGGGCGCTGGTGCCTAGGGTGCAAAGTTCCATCTCGCTATCTATGATACTTATTATGCACCCCCAACCCCCAGAATGAAATGCAACCGCCCCGGGCGCTGAAAACCCTCGGTATCCCACTGTTCAACTATACAACAGTGGTGTTCCAATTTATATAACTAAGCAGGGAAATATCACATTAAATCTTAATAAAACTTAGAACAGTGCTGTTCACGGAAAATTTTGGACCGTATTAACCGCACTAATCAATGTATAGTGTCTTATCCTTTTTTTTTATTACACCCAGGAGTAGTGATGCAACTCACTAATTATGATCCCAATTACTTCATGTTAAATTTCTCGCATTATACACGAGTAAATACAGTAACCAAAACAAAGAGAGAAAGTAGAAAGAAAGAAAAGAAAATCATCGCTGGTGGAAAAGAAATGACTTAATCCAAGATCAAACGAACCTAGAATCTTTGGAAGTCTCCCAATTTTTCATCATTTTCATCTATCTTTAATTTTTGAAAAAAATGTAAAATCACTAATAAATTTTCACGACACTGGATTTTATTTTCATCACCACCACCGTCATCATCATCATCAATAATAATAATAGTAATAATAATAATAATCGTTGTGTTTTAGCCCAAATGGCTTTCACTAGAGATCAAGTGACAGCAAGTCTCTGCATTATTTTCTTCAGCGTGGTAAGATTTCTTGAATAAAAAAAAATAATATTTCGACCGATCCATTCTGCGATCCTCTCCGGTCGTACACAACCGTGTGAGGTCGTTTTTATGATGCAAACCAGAAAATATTTTCTGACAGAAAAGAAATTAATTCCGAAAAATACGTTCCGTTTGTTGCAATTATTTTCTGGTTTTCACGAAAAAAAAATTTAAAAGAACTTTCCATAATGTTTTGCACACAATAAGTTCGGAGGATGGATCGGCCGGATCGTTGTTTTTAACAACAAAAGAACGAGATTGTTAATCTTCGGGGTTGTTTTAATTTTTCAGGTACTTTATTTGGTAAAAGAATCATAAACTAATAAAATTTTCATTTTCGAATTTCAAGTCTCTAGATGTTAGAAAAAAATTGCAGATACTTTTAAAGCCATCAATTTATAAAAGTTAATGATTGCTTGAAAAAAATGCGTTGGAGTATTTTCTGAAAGAGAGCAAAAATAATTGCTCCGAGAATACTTGGGAGAATTTTGTAGTGGAAATTTTATGAAAACGACCGGTGGTCGAAGCATGAGGAGACAAAACGAAACGTGTTAAAACCTGCGAAAACAATCTGCGAACAAATGCACACACGCATACGGTAGTGACATCTCATAGTTAAACACTCAATAACTTCAGCATACGTACACATCCTTACACAGGCTTAATACAGTAACGTCCACACACGCACCTTGAATTCAGAAGAAGAAGAAGTAGAACGAGAAGAAGAAGGAGTAGGAGAAAATGGAGAGAAAATGTTGGAAAGAAAAGAAACTCATCACGGGGGCGAGAGTGAGTAGAGGTTGGGAGAATTTAGAATCAGCTTACTATGACCTCTTTGTTATGAACCTGCAAAACATTAGGGAAATTCAATGCTACATTTAATATGCAAACAAGAGAGCACCAATGACATCATCCCGGATACTGTGTTGCACATTCATCGATCTGACCGTTGTTGCAGTGATCGAATATTATTGATAGCCGAAATTCGCGATGAAGATGTTATTTATGAGGCAACTTTTAGATTGGCCAATCAGAAGCCGAGTTCAGTGTAGTGTGCTCGGTATATAAAAGGCTCGCCCTGCGTCGACCAGCATTATTCGGACTTAGCGCACCTGACTACAACGGTCTCACCAACGTATAATTGCTTTGCGGGCCTTTTGTTACAAGCGAATTTTTATTGGTCCAGTAGTTTGAATTCCATATATATATTTTTTCAAAGTACTGGATTTTATCTACATCAGTTCTTAGCTCTGTAAAAGCTAAAACCTGGATCTATACCCTAAAAAATCGGACATTTTCTCTAACATGATTCTTCCTCCAGAAGACACTGAAATAAAAATGCAACCGGAAGGAATGTAAGTATATTGATTTTTCTTTTTTTTTTTTTTTTTCCTTTTCTATTTCATTCTCTCTATCTTCGAGCTTTTTTATTATTGGATAAGTATAGAATCACCATTTCTTGTAGATTGCATCTTTAGTAATCATCTAAGAAGTTGGAGACTCTCAAAAATTCTCTACCTCCAGTATTGAAAAAATCTACTCTCTAATCATTTATGTAATTTTTTAGTGTTCGCACTCAGATCTGAAACAACGGATATTAAATTTTAAAACTTTTTTCTTCAATAAGCATTGCTATATTCGCTAATGGATTCTGGTAACCCAAAAAAATGGTATTCAACGCCTATGGTCAGCAGAAAAACTGCATTTTTGCATTAATTTGAACTTCAACCTGTGATTCTGCACAACGAAAAAAAGTGACAAAAGCTGTTACCCCCGACACCCGGCAGTTAACGTCCACACGCACATTTCAAACACTGACTGCTGCTCTTACCGTACCGCGTGACCTAGAGTTTGAATTTCGTCTTTCTTTCATACTGGATTTTCTTCATCTTCATTTTCGTTTTTGGTAGTTGGTTTTTCCCCTATCATTTACATACGTACCAAAAAGATCCTTTCTCTCTTAAGCCTTAATTCAATTTGCCTATTGTTGAATAATGGAATTTCAATTTGCGGTCAAAGCGACGTTGGACCCCTTTGTTAGTATTTTCTTTTCAAATGCCTTCGATCAAACAGGAACCTGGTATTTCCCACACTTGATGGGCCGGTTAGTATTTCTGCAGTGTTGTATTAACACGTGTATAGCTCTGACTACGACTGGAAAAACCTAGATTTGGATGGCTTTTTTTTCTCACTTGAGTACCTGCCGGAGTACACTTTTCTAATTCATTTGTTTTAAATTCAAATCTGCTCTTCATTAGAGAAACACGCAACATTTGCATCCTAAATTGTTGCATCAATAACAATCCTGGGTCAATAAGTCGGATGATAACATTACCAGTTACATGATCAGTGTACTTTCAGCTTGTATACAGACTCTCTTAATCCACTTGTAGCATGACTATTAATTGTTAAAGTAATCTTCAGTGATTGCACTGATTGGTTGTCCATTTTTATAGACTGTTTACCTTATGAATTACCAGACCTTTAAACAGTGAAGTCCCGGATATTGTGTGCGCTAACAAAGGGGGCTTGAATTAAATGGCTTCAGAAATATTTATCCTTTGTGTTTCTAATTGCTTATCAGAGCTCCATCTTGGTTAATTAATTTTTCTTTACGATTAAGTGCACAAGTAGTGTTATTGCACCATCTGATGAAATTGGGTCATCTGTAGTCAGCACTGTGTGTGTGTGTGTGTGTGTGGTTCACTGACTGAGACGTACAGATAGTGAAAGCTAATGTGTACTTAGTGAGTTATCGAAATATTCCTGGAAATCACCAGGACTTCTCATCAGCTGATTTTCTTCCTTCCTAACGTCTGCGGAAAATTTCATCGAGATGATTTTACTAAATTGTAGTAATAGTGAGTTATGGATTTTAAAATACTAATTTAATATTTACTTAGCTCGAGTATTGGACGAAGGTCATAGGAGGTACGAGAATCAATCTTGAAAATCAGCATTCGAAATCCTGGACTTGCTCCGACATTTGACATCGGTAGCTTGTCGCTCATCCATCAGAGGGTGATCGAAAATTGTATTTTTCAATTAATTATGAAATTAAAAATCCCTCTAACTTGCTTATTTATATAATTTTAAGACTTAATTAATCCTGGCCTATTTCTCCATCTAGCAGAGACTAAGTCAGCGTCGGTCGTCGTGGTATAAAAAGAGGAAGGTAAATTGAAGAAAAAAAATGCATCTTGTTTCCATCACAAAGAGTTGTTGTTGACGTTGGTTTCTGTGTTGCAACCTTTTTTTTTTGTTTCTTCTTAGAAGCGAATGCACGTGTGGAAAATAAACTATCCTAATCTACGAAGGCCTGGTCTCCAGGAAGACTTCGGTTCTGTATTTTACGCTTTCAATGTAGATCAGCTGTTCGCTTCTTTGTCTTGTGGTGTTATTGTTTGGGCCTTTTTACTGCACCGAGAACAAAGGAAAGGGGCGAGGTCATAGTACTCGTCTTGCTATATATTCACCCACACCATGTGATCTCTCCAGATATGAAACAAAGATTCTCTAAGCACACTCTTGAAGTTCATTTTTCTTTGTTAAGCATCTCTTTCTAATGAGTCTTTGTTGAATAAATTTTGTCAATTTCTTAGACACAATGTGGGGAAGGCGGTCCCGATTGTAAATGGTAGTTTCACACCGTCGATCACTTGATGTTAAAACGGCGTACAAATTTGAAAAAAAAAAGTGAGAATTTATTAAAGAAAAAGCAAGTAAATTTTATTGCTTTGAATTTTTTTCCCCTTTTAACATCAAGCGGGCAAAATTGAACTTCTCAATTTATTATTGAGACCCCCAAAGTCTCCACTGTACAGATTCAAAATTTCTTTTGTAATTTTTTTCTTCATGAATCTGTTTCTAATAACTAGTGTTTGAATGAAGATTGCTAAGTTTTCATTATTCAATCATGTGGCAAAAAGCAGGTCGGGCCATGTGACTGGCAATCACAAGTAAATGTTGTTGTTGCTGCTACCTATTACTGGGCTTAGAAGAACAGCGCACCTGATTATTTACTTATACCAAGTAAGAATGGATAAAAGAAACGAAACAAAGCCTTTTTTAAGGTCAATGACATTCTTAAAATATTTTGTTTTTAGAATTGATGTGAAAAGTTTGCTGTCTATAACTGTTTTTGTATTGTTGCAAGAAAGTCTTTTTTTTTTTTTTTTTTTTTTTTTTTTTTTGAACATCGTCGAGTGGAAAAATAAGTATTTTAAGCATTATATTCAATCACATTGTACTCTGATCAATACGGCATGTCTGAATAGGATCTTCTGTTTCTACGTTCTAAAGGTGAAGCTTAAACCTTTGTGCCTGGTTTACCAATTGATAAGGAAAGAAAATGATATTTTGATAAAATATTAACGAAACTTGCTGATATCGTAATAACACTTTCAGCAGAATTTAAAATATTGCATAACTATTTTCTTTGTTGGGCTTCAATCTAAGCTGCTGCTAAATTCTATCAATGGATTTCTTACTCAAACAGCCTCCCCTTCTTTCCCTGTTGAAAACGATTGCATCAACTCTCAAGTTAGTCTGTTCCACCAATGAATAAACGTTCAAAGATCGATGAAATATAAGTCTTACGTAATCTTTTTCATGTTTATAAAAAAACTCTACAGGTTGCAATCTTTACTGGATGCAGCATTATATCAAGTAATGTTTGAATTTCGAAATTAATGCACATTGCATTTCTGCACTATGAAAATCCTGGTGCTTTAGTTGAATCCTTATTACGGAATATACACGTTGCATCTTTTTGTACTGGCCTAATTCTCACTACTTATTTGATTTACCTACATCTAATAGGAAAGGGGAAAAATTGGAAAGTTTGTTACAAATGTCGATGTTCAATTTGGTTATCCATTTTTGCATATAGTTTGCTTGTTTCCTTAAAATTGCCAGATGTAATCTGACCTGACTTGTGTAAATTCAAAAAAGCAGACGTCAAAATCTCTGAAATAACATTGTCTGGTTTTATGTTTTAAGATGATGTAATCACTTTAGTTAGTGCCCCGGGGATTTCTTCCCGTCAAGCGTCAGCTATTTTCACCGTTAGATTTCGAAACGGACTGATACTTTTTCTTATATCATAAACCAGAGTTAAAAAAATTAATTACATGTATATTTTCGATTTCTCTTCATAGCAAAATCGAACGTTGCGTGTATTTTACTCAACATTTGACTTGCATAATCACTGTTCTATAAACAGATGAAAGATTGACGCACTTCACTCGTTACAGCTTTGTCAGTGATTTGCAAGGGCCTAATCTTATGAGCTTATGAGGGTCCGCTGCAGCTCTACTGTTCACACTGCCCTTCAAGTCCGGTCATGGTTATTAGTCCACTTGCACTCTGTTTTTTTTTTTTTTTTTTTTTTTTTTTTTTTTTCTTCCACTTTTTGGAACAAATTGTTAGATTTCTGCCCCTTTTTATGCTTCGTCAGACAATCAATTTATTTTTCTTGTTTTTCAGGGATAATTGTGCCATTGGAGAGGCTCTTCGCGATCTGATTATCACTGCTCGAAACAATGACAGACTCACGTGTGGAGTTGCTAGTTCTGCTAAACTTCTAGAAATGTAAGTAACTTGTTGGTTTTAAATCGTGTGTCAATCTGTGGTAGGAAAAGCCTGGGATATTTTTAGTGCAAGAGAAAACAAACAAGTTGGATGTTTTAGTAATGCATTTAAAAAAAAATCTTAGGGTTAACATCTCGATGGAATTGAGAAGAGAAAAATAGAAACCTATAAGGTTTTTGCTCAAAACCAAATATAGGTCATTGCCTCGATTTGAAAGTGGGACTTTCCACTCTTTGCTTCATCAGCTGAATGGAATATTTTCTCAGCTTTCAAAGAGAAACTAGAGAGATTTCGCTTCTGACTGGCTCGGTCAGCTTTTTATGTGTGATTTCACTGATATCAGCATTGCTTAAATATGAAACTGCGTGTAACCTTGGCTAAGCAAATAATCTCTTTGAATAGAAAAACACTCCGCTTTTGTAAATAACGTATTAAGTTTATTTAAACAAATGGAAATTTTCATCCTGTAACTTGGTGCAAGGTCATTCGGGCACAACAGCTGATCTAACCATTATTACTTGTTGTTTAAAATTAACACCAACTTTGTTTGAAATTTTATCTTTTATCAGTGTATATATCTTGTGGTAGTCGAAGGACTGTCTTGTTCAGTCATGTAATTTTTTTCTTTTTGTATAAAATTTGTATCTTGTGAAAAATTCTCTGCAATTTTTACCTTCCTGATTTTCAATTTCCCTTTTCTTAATCAACAGGAATTCAGATGTGGTTATGATGTGTATTCTACCTGTCGACCCCAATCAACCTGTCACAGTTGGAATTCAGCAGACCCTCATCGAGGCGTTTTGCTGGGAACGGGATATTTGTTTAATGAAAGTCGATAGCACAGAGAAACTGGCCAGTCTTATCCGAGCCGATGATTCGAATGGCAATGAACAAGATTACTACAAAGATTACTGCTGTGTACTTGTACAGGTGAGAACCTCATTGCTTTCTTTCTTGCGTATCTTATGAATTGTCAGTATCACTCTTGATGCTTTTTTACTTAGTCATTTTTCCTTACAACACTTGAAATTCCAAGGCAATATTGAAACATTCTCAACCCCTGGCTAATATATTGACAAAACATACCTGTTTCGAGTTAGCATTTCTTTAAATGCTAAGTCTTCATTGTCTTTTCAAAGCTGGAAAAAAACCAGCATAATAACATAACAAATCTTTAGGTGACATTACTTCTCTCCGGGTTTTTCTGCTTCAGTGCAGAACTACTTATGCCTGCTTATCTTTAATTCATGAATCCTGTTGAAAGCTTTTTCTTGGTGAAAAAACAAACTTGTCACTGATATACAATTTGATCATTGATAGTTGGAAATGATAATTATTCATAGTCCATCAAGATCCTTCAAACTGATATTCAGCAACGTATAAGTAGGGTCATGGTTGATCTGATGAAAGGACTTCTCAAATTCAGTAATACCTGATTAAAGGAAGTTGCATGACCAAAAACAATTAGTGGCACAATCACCTGATTGAAATAATGTCATCAGACATCTGCCAGGTAACCCAGTGAATGTGACCAGTAAAACATTTTTTGAGCAACCTCTAGTGTCTTGCTGAGTTCCTTCTCTGCATTCTGAATGATAAACTGTAACCTTAACTGGAAATGATCAGGAAATCTCATCCTTTCCCCCCCCCCCCACCATTTTCCATCCAACATTTTTGTGATGGAAGCATCTTATTTCAAAATTTACCATCAGGATATTGTCCCTCTCTGTTCTTTCTCTCCTAGCTGAATCCACTAAAGTTGATTCAGTTGTCTGTTTTTTTAAATTTTTTTTTTTGTTGTTTTTCCAACTGATCTACCTGTCCACTCACCAAAACTTTGCCTTTCATTTGCAGTATCCAAGCTCAGAGTCTAACTCTAGCAAACCAGTCAAAATAGCTGAATATTACAACAATCTCTACATGGATGGTAGCTCAAATCGACCAATCATTGAACTCCCAGGCTGATTCTGATTTGTTTCATCTCTTATTATCTACCTGTAAGTATATATACATTTATTTTTGGAGAGCTTGGTCCTCTAAAAGCTATAAATCCATTGTCATTAACGCTCAAAAAAAAAATCTCTTGTTAACAAAAGGATGAAACCACTTTTTGTTTGGAATATAGCAAGGTTGATTAGATCATGATTCTAATCCTGAATTAGGGTTTTTTTGTTTTTGTTTGTTAATTGATAAGACTATTCTCTTTGAATGGGATTTATTGCATTTTGGAACCAACCTCTTTGTTTCTAGATGTTTATGTAAGAAATTTTTTTGTCTTATCCGATCTAATTTTTAGTAGTCAGTGCTTGCAAAAATCTTGTGCTGCAAATTTCTTTCCCCACAAGAGTATGTGCACACTGAATGCTTATGCGAATGTTAATTTGAAATTGTTCTAAGATAATTTTGGCACAACAGTCTATTCGTTCATGGCTAATAAAACTATATTGGCAGGTTTCTATATAGTACGTGTATGATTGCATTAGTTGATTTTTTTTTACTCTGAAATTTGTTCAGTTATTTGATTATCTGAATATTTCTTTTATGTGAGAAATGTAAATACTGGAGTGCTTCAGCTTTTTATGCACACATTAATTTCTGATGAGTTTAGCTGAGGAAATTCGTCTTTTCCATCTAAGACACTTGTCTTATGGCAATAGGAAATAATCTAGTTTCCCATGGTATTTCATTGGATTTATGCTGAAATTTGCAATGTCAACTCTGAAATGAGGTTAGTTACACTGCCCCCAAGTGATGATTGCTTTAATCAAATCCAGTTAGATTTTTTTTTTTTTTTTTTTTTTTGTCAAACTATTCAAAATCAGTCCTATTTCTTTTCTGTTGATAAAATAAATAGTTGTTTCAATATATTGTCATACATGCTTAAGACTCTGAAATTCTTTTTATCAATTGAAAAACTTCAACTTCTCTTGTTTCTTTGCAGGCAAAAGGTATTACAAAAACTTCGAGAGGGCAGGTTGTCGCATGCAATACTCTGCAGTCAAACACATTGCTCCGTTGAAGTAGACAGTCATCGCCAGCTGCTTCGAGACATACTGGAAAAGTGATTTCTGTTTTTCTGCCGTCTTTTGAAGAAATATGAGAAAAAATAACTAAAAAGACAACTATTGAAACCATTCCAAAATGTTTCAGTTCCAGAATAAACCTGAATGGTATTTACTGTTCTGGTAAATCCTTCCTGGGGTTTCCAACATGAAGAATTCTACCAATTGGACTGGAGAATTTGGTTCCAGTAGAGTCACAAAAGCATAAAGCCCCCCAAAATAAAGCCAGGGGGAGTATTTGCCTCCATGAAAACAGAACTGTGTACTTCATTGTATGCATAATGTATACGTAACAAAAAATCATCTATATCTCTACGGATATACCAGTACTTACACACGTTTACATGTGTGTGAGTTTACACTTGTGCGTCTTGTGGTGACGTGTTGAACATGAATGAGCATGTTAGTGTGTATGAATGTGTGTGTGTTCGCTGGTATGTCCTGTGGCTGCAGACACTCTATGAACTTTGGATACTTTGGGAGAGAGAAAAAAAAAGCGACAACAATGACATGTTGACAAATGTCTTTTGCTCCTTTCACACAAACCCATTGAAAACAGACATTTTTTTTTTTTTTCTTTTTTCCCTGTCAGTTCAGCCTTCAAAGACTTTGGTCGAAGACATAAATTCTCTGAGAATTAAAGAAAAAAAATTTGCATTATTTTGACCATATAAGCTGTTCTCATATATTCTTTATATATAAATTTCAAATTTGAGCTTATGAGGAATCCTCTTTGAAATTCAATAAAATATTTTATTCAACAAAACAACAATTTTTGTTTTCCATATTTGGTGAGTGTCGGTATCAATATTTTTACACCAGTGCTGAGTTTCTTGTGAGTAGAAAAAAAAAATATATATATATATATATATATATATATATTATACAAATTCTCCTCTGCATATTTAAACATATTTATTTTCTTGTATACAAATGTTTTGAGACAGGAGGCCCTCACATCAGTCTGTGGGTGGAGTGTCTCCCTTTTTGAGTCTGATCTTGGATGGAAGCAGTTGTAAGGTCAAAAACAATGTCTTTTTTGGTTCCCTTTCTGTCTCCCCTCCTCAACACCCATGTATTATGCAAACACTTTGAGTTGGAATTCAAACACCTTTTCTGATTTGATCCTCCGTGTGGGCAACTGTCATACTACCTAAACATACTGCATATGCCATCTATTTGCCAAGGGTGTTCGGTTGACCAAATGGTCCACCTACTGTCAGATTATGGAGGACTAAAAAGAATTTGAGAAGTAACAAGATTTTGTCTTGATTGGGAGGGGGGAACTACTTCTTCCTTTTATGACTGAAGAAATCACTTGAAGATTCAGACTTGAATTCAACATCCTGATCATGGTTGCCAAGATGTCCTGAAATAAAGCTTTGTGCATATAAGTGGATCCTCAAAGAAAATGTGCAAGTGGCCATGCAGAGAATGCAGTCACTTAGTACAAATCCCCTTAGGGAAAGGCATGTATCCCACCTGCCAACACATAGGCTGGCAGGGTAAGGCCCATCAACTTCTGTCTTTAAGCCTTCTCTACATCAAAGCTGATAGAAAAAAAAAAAAAATTGAGACTACCCCAACTGCAGAATATATTGGAAAGTGACAATTCAATTATAATGGAATGTACCATTTATATATGTAGTTTTCTGCATTCTTATCACCTGGCATTGACACAAGTTTTCATAAGGAAATGTTTCAGGTTTTTAAAACTTAGCTTTTCCGTGGCCTCTCAGAGCAGTACTTTTTATACCTGTCACTTAATATTACCAGTTCTCAAACATAAGGAAACATGTGGCTGGGAGTTTAACATTTTTAGATCTAGTAGTACTGAGAAATAGAACAAGAGAGGCTTTGTGTTTGTTTTTTGTTTTGTTTTTTTTTTTTTTTTTTTAATAACTGCAAGGAGGATAACTGCTTCCTTTTTGGCTTTCAATCTGTATATATTCAATAGAGTGACTTAACCACAGAAGGTTTGTGGTCTAATGAAATACCATATCAGTTATACACGTGGTCAAATGGAAGCAAAACATTTCATCTGGACACATGATTTAAATGAATCAAGATGTGGTTTCAACCATCGGAAGGTATAGAGAAAAAATGATTGCCTGTCTCAATGAGCCAAAGGATTGGCTCGGATCTTGCTGCCCTACCAGTGTGGTCCGGAGGTGGGTCAGACGATTTAAAATAAGGAAACCTCCTCCCTCATCTGACCTTGTTCTTTTGCCAAGCAGCATTTCAAATAAAGCAAGAATGTTCAACCATAACTGATGTCTGCATTGTATTTAAAAATTCCAATGTCACTGAAGTTCCTTCTATTTCCCATTCTAAAACCAGCACAAGATGGATGGTAGTTGCCCTGAAAACCCTTCTCTTTCCTCACGAATTCTAAACCCAAAAAGTGGAAATAAAATATTGACCAAAACATATTAGCAATGAAACAAACGCCAAGAATGAGTTCAACAGTCTGAACTCATGGAACAGTAATGACTCTTCTCAAAATTACAGACGGTATAAGTCTGTAGTTTTCAATCTTTTTTTTACCCATGACACCTTTTTATCATATTTCAGAATCCCATTCCTCTCTTCCGAAATTGACAAGAAAGGAACATTCCAAAATATCTGCATGCGATGTTGGAAATTTCATGCATTAAAATATGACAAAACTTTATTTGCAGCAAAACCTTACAGCCATTGACACTGAGAATAACAATAATTCATTTGCTGTTTGCAGGGATACCCGGCATTGCATGGGGAAATATAACTTCAAGTTTGGCAACACATAAACAAATATTTTCCTTGATATATTTCTTCTTACACATTACAACAAATGAAAGAATAGCACTGTTTACACATGAAGAAGCAGCGGTTACTGAAAAAATATTCTTCTGCACAAAATGAAACAAACGATGTAATACCTTAGTTTTACAGGACTGCAACTACATTCTGCTTCATTTTGAAAATGATTTGATCTATTTTTTATTAGATTTTGGCTACTGATACATCGAGAAAAGAGTATGGATGAAACAAAGATATTCACTAAAGGACAACGAGTGTGTTATGACTAACCATGTCACACTTGCTACTGTTTCATGGACAAAATTTTGATATGTGACGATAAATTGCCAGAAAATTTGTATAAAAATTATTTCATGGTAAGCAACTTGTGTCATTCGCAAGAAGAATGATTAGAAAAGATCTGATTCAAGTATTATTTGTTTCTAATGTTCAGAATCGGAGATGAGCTATGTGAGTTCATTTTAGCCTATGTTACAGGTGGATGTTTTTTGTTTTTTTTTTTGAGTTTTCATGCCAACTATAAGGTCAATAGGCCTTGTAGATTTAGCATGATAGAAACACGAACAAAAAACAGGGGGTTTAGATATTAGTATAGATAACAAAAACATCAGTAGATATACTGGAAAAAAACAAGTGTATATCTGTCGAAATCAAATGTGTTGATAATCATATGTAAGTATTGATAGAATTTCATAGTTGATAATTTTGCCCGGGTTCCACCGTGAAATCTATATAATGAAACAGATGTTTCTTTTCAAAGAGCCTTTATAAATGAGATATCTTGGAAATATCTCATTTATAAAGGACATTACAACAGTTAACATTGTTTTGTTTGGCAGATGTTGGGAATATAAAGACCTTCATAAAATGAATACAGTAATTAGAAGGTTTAGCAGACGACACAGGGTGAAGTAGAAGGACCTATAATGTGTAAATAGATAGATCCAAACAGATAGATAGTTGCAAGCAGACTGAAATGTATAGATATGGACAGAGATAGGTAGGTATATGTCCGATACATCATGGAATTCATTAGGAAACTCAAATAGCAATGGGCTAACAATATTGCAAGAATGGCAGACAACCAATGGACATCACAACTCACAACACGGATCCCAGAGATCAAATGCGGAACTGAAGCCGACAGAATATGAGATGGCGAGACGAACTGGGTAGGTTCAGAAAATATTGGCTCCACGACGCCCACGATAGAGAGATGTGGCAAATCCTAAGGAAGGTCTATGTCCAACGACGGACGAAGAAAGACTGATGATGATGATGTTCTAATCTTTAGATTCTTTTAGATAGTCCTCCAGATAATTTTAGACAATTTTACTCGTGGATCTATTTTAAAGATAATTTTAAATAATTTCAGTAAATAATTAATGTCAGTAAACGTGCGGGCTATGGGGATTCATTGGTACGAGGTACAGGAATTTTTTGTAAAATCTGTACGGATACTTAATGTTGAAAAGATATGCGAATAACAAGGAAGCCTTTACCAACGATTCTGTCTATTTATATATGACAATAAGCAAAAAGACTCACACTTAATAAGAATGAGCATTAATAAACAAGACATGCCATAATTTCACCTGCTGGAAAAGCTATCATAATTTGATAGTATAGCCAGAGTATTCTTTACATTTGTGTCTCATAATAGATGAAACATATGTGTCTCGATTTTCATACTCTCCACACATGTTGCCAAGAGATTTCTTTGTTGATTGTTAGAATTTGTGGGCGTCGCAAGTCTCTCCCCTCAGTGCCGGATAAAGGGAGTACTGAGTGGACTGAAGCCAGGGCCCCCCAATATTTGGGGCGGGCCCCTAAAATTGATTAACTGAAAATAATTGCTCTGAGACAAGTTTGTGAACGTATGATGTAATAATAAGTATGTAGATGAAATCCAATATATGTAATTACCATTCAAGTCAATAGAATTTTTGTTTTCTTATACTAATCAACTTAATAATAGGGGACTGCCTATTTGAACTACAGCTAGGGGCTTCATGCAACCATAATCCGGTCCTGTATCCCCTATAAAAAAAAAGGTCTCTCCCTGAAAGAAAAACAGCTTGGTAATATTTTTTTCCTTTCGTTTTAAACAATGGTAAGACTTCTATTCGCTTGGCCAAAAAGCTTGTTCTACCTTTTCAGAGGCAGAAAGAGTATCTGGCTTGAACTTCATTCAAGAAGATCGCTTTTGATTTCATTGTAAAAGGTATCATTCTATTGTGCATTTTATTGCACTGGTCAAAAAGTTCATTCAGTTTACTATTAACCTCATTGAAAAAATGCTTTTGATTGTATCGGGACAGCTATTATACCGGTATTTATGTAAATTTGGTTGTTCGAAACGTTCATTCGGTTTTTTCTCATAAGATGGCATTAAAATCGTTTACTTCTGAAGTAATATAATTCAAAAAGATAGCTTTTGATTCCATTGTGACAGTTGTCATATTCGCAAGCATTAAGATATATTAAAAAAATGACTTTTTCTTGTTTATTGGTCCCCACATTGAAATTGCTAGGGAACAAACAGAAAAGCACCAACAGTAGAGAATAGTTAGAAGTTTTGTTTTTTGTTTGTTTGTTTTGTTTTTTTTTGTGGGACTGAAATTGTGAAGTCGCCCAAGATATAAGTCAGTTGAACGAAGCGGTAAATAGATTGTTTAATTAAGTTAATGTCGAGATTGAAATTTAAAAAATTGTCTTTTATTTCTACTTGATAAACCAAAAGAAATTTCTACTTTGCAGATCATATTCCATTTCAAAATTACTCAGAGAAAAAATTCCAATTTGGTTCTCACCTTCGGATGATTACTGCAAAAAGAGTCACCTGGTTAGCATGCATCCATTCGTTCAACAATATCTCTCGAATTCTCTTCAAGGAGAAACGAAGAATTTTAAAGGAGCTGCTGATGTCTAACATTTTTTTCATAGCTCATAGTAAATAACTGACCTTGAAAACTAATACGGGAGGAAAAAAATTATAAGACCTTTGTCATGAAGATGGTTGACGCATTTAAAGCCTCAACTCGCCAAACCATGATATCCAGAGAGCTGTCCGAAAGTATGAGGTGTTTTGGAAGTACCGCCTGACATCCTTTTGTGTCATACCCCCAACACACATTTTTGCTCAGATCGATTTACTTCCAGTGGTTTAACAGTGCTCCCATTAAGAGTATGGGTTCGAATCTTACTTGATGCTTATTATTTATGTTCTGATCAACGCCGTTCACTCATTATAGCAAGCAAATAGGTCAGAGCAAAAATTTCTTCGCCATTTATATATTTATATATATGTATGTATGTTTGTATTGTGGTTGTGAAGAGTTCCGATAGCGTGTTAATGACAATCGGAAGGTGAAGAGAAAAACTTGAGAGATAGCCGGTGTCACTTCTCAAAAATTTGTTATTCTTCAGTGGGCATGTTTCGATGCACTTCGCCGGGTGCTAGCGGGAGGTGAGGTGTTAGTATCTGAGTAGGTGTGATTAAAGTTCGGTTTGAAATGAAGATTGATCAGAAGGTATTTGCCACCGTCTCAGTGGGCGTTCGGTTTGTCTTGGACAAGACGGGGCAACAAGAGGAGAGGGCCAGGAAGAAAATGGTCAGTTCTTAGGAAAGTATTTTTTTATAGAATGGAAAAGTAGTTTCTAGCATTTAATGGATTATTATTGGTATATGTGGGGCACGGTGGAAATGGGTTGTTGTTTTCCATTCATTTTATTTTATTTTATTTCATTTTTTTTATTGATGGTGGGTGAGACTCCTTTTTTTCCTTTAAAGGGGTGGTATGTGTTTGAAATGAGAGGGGTCTGTGAGAGGAGGGTCAGAGAGTGTTTGTTACCTGTCTCTGTGGGTGTTGGGCTTGTCTTAGATAAGAAAAGGCATCAAATTCATAAAATGTTAGACACCACCTCTCCATTCAATGATTAAAAAAAAAACATTTTCCAGAGAACTGACCATTTCAATCCCGACCCTCTCCACTGTCCCTTCACCTCCAGAGACCGGAAACAAATTCCCTCTGATTCCTTCTCGTTTCAAACCAAACTAGACTCTCACCTACACAGATACAAACACCCCCCTTCCAGCTCCTACTAAATAACCTAACAACACAGAAATATCTCCATTTCTTTCATCGACCTCAAACATGTAAACGACAAACTTTTCTGTGAACTACTGCAAATTTCTCCCTAAAAGGATGACTGGTACCCGTCGGAATACATCGGAACATGCCAACAGGAATATAAAAAAAACTCAGAGGTAACACCTGCCTTCCAATAGTCACATTCTGTCGGATAACTTCACATCCACAAGACAAACATATATATATATATATATATATATATATATATATATATATATATATATATATATATATATATATATATATATATATATATATATACTGTTATTGGTTAAGTTGTTAGAAAGCTAGTTTCTACGTTAGATATCTATTGGGTGCTCTTCACTAGTGGCCTAATGTAGTACTAAGCATACTTGATATCAATAATCCATAATCTTTTTGTGACTTTTTATTCCACATTTAAGAATAGCCGTATCACTGAATGTTTATAGCATCCAGGAAGTAACACGTAGACCCCAGCTGTAGGGCTGACTGGGCTCTGTAGCCTTGGGAAGGCAACCAGTCTAAAAGAAGAGCAACTCTGCTACCAAACTAGGGAGTGGAGCTGTGTTTGGATGCAAGCTTTGACATCCTTCCAGCAGCTCCTACGCCTGAGCCAATGTCAAATTTAGTTCATTAATAATATGTATCATATTTCCTATATTTTAGATGCATATCTGGTGAAAGTATATGTTTCGAGATGATTTTCAACTTGATTTTAGGAGTTAACTTGTAAATGAAGTTGACTACACTTCCATCGCTAGATCTTTACACAAGAAAAGAACTAAAGCATTTCTGGTCTAACTCTCAGACTTTTTTCTCCAGTTCATGGAATCTACAGTCTACGGATCAAATCCTCGGCACTCTGCGAATTAATGGGTTGACATCTATTGATGAACCGAGATAACAGTGGGGATATCGTGTCAATATATATATATATATATATATATATATATATATATATATATATATGTGTGTGTGTGTGTGTGTGTGTGTGTATGTGTGTATGTGTATGTGTTTACTCCCACGTGACAGGGCATGTGCAGCATTATTTGTCACCACTTTGAATGATATAGAATTTATTCATCTGAGATTTGTTTATTGTTACCGAAGTAAGTCGTTTTTTTTCCAGGTTTGGGAGTTGATGACCCGACAGCGAACTCTACCCACTTTCGCAGCCGGGCTCGTTAAGATAAGCTAGAGATAACAATAAAAAAAAAGTTTCAATGTCCTGTTCACTAGCGGATGAATAGCTGGTAACTGCCCAGCTGCACGATGGGTTAAAGCAGTCCACTAGTGGGTAGGTACATGAGAACATATGTAAAATTATAACTTATTATTGACTGCACGTGAAGGAGAATAATGGCAATAGTAAGTCAGTGGATTAGAAGGAGAGGAAGGGGAAATTTCTGCTGACCACCTGGGTGCTCCGAAAATGGGATCAGAAAGTGTCGTACAATTCCAAGCTAAGTAATTAACAATATTGCTTCAACAATTGAATGCTGGCGATTCGCTTATGACTTTCTGACCCCATTATCGGGACTTCCAGGTGGTCAGCCGAAATTTATATATATATATATATATATATATATATATATATATATATATATATATATATATATATATATATATATATATATATATATATTAGTGTTAGAATATTTATGACAATTTGGAAATTTGTTTTGCCCAATCGGCTTCCTCGAATAAACGTAACATAATAATAAATAAAATTTCCAAATTGTCATAAATATTTTCATCTGGCCTGATTGCATCATTTTTACACGTTTTTAGACGTTGCTCTTATTATGTTTTTTACCCAATAGTTTATAGGAGAGCTTGAATAGACATATAGGTATATAGATAATTACAATTTTGTCGTCAACAAAATCACAAATATCTATTAATTTATCTATCTATAACTATATGTATTTCTATCTCTTCTATTTTTACGGGTTGCTATTGGTGGATGGACAAT
Organism: Thysanoteuthis rhombus; assembly: GCA_963457665.1. Taxonomy (NCBI): domain Eukaryota; kingdom Metazoa; phylum Mollusca; class Cephalopoda; order Oegopsida; family Thysanoteuthidae; genus Thysanoteuthis; species Thysanoteuthis major. The sequence continues at coordinate 63,249,346 of OY735213.1, read as the reverse complement.
TTATACAATACAGAATGTGATAATTTTTTTAAAAATTGCATGAACTATGTTAATCTCGGCACCAGAGTTATTCTGTCGCAAATCGAGCGGCCCCAGTAAACAAATAAAGAAATTAGTGTTGTGCTATGGTCAAACCTATGTCCACTAGGAAGCAGCCTATGAATAGTTCCGCTCTTAACAACTGAGCTAACAACACACTCGGCAAGGCAATAGTGCACTCTTCAGACCTAGCAATGAACTTATTGACTTACCCTCGTGACAAAGACTTATGAATTGATGGACATGAACAGAAAGAAATAGATAGATAGATTGATAGATGCATGCAAGTATTGACCATTCGCACGTTATATAGAAGTCAGCTTTTACTCGTAATTTGGGGAAAAGTTATAACCATTCCAAGTGTTCGGACGATTGCACTCAATAGAACTACATAAAATGATGTTACTATAGAAATGCATGGTAAATTGTTTTACTCTAGAAATGCACTGCAAAAGATGTCACTATAGAAATACATTGTAAATATAGCATCAATAATTTCCAGAATATTCATTATGATTTCAAGAATTGTTCATATAGCTGAACCTATTCTCTGTGTTTTACATATCGTTAGCACAACATTTTGGCTGATTGATTCTACTGTCATCTTCACACGTACAATCCGTTAGGAGAGAGAGAGAGGAATCTCTTTTCCCCTGAAGAAGCGAACGAACAGAGAGAGTGGTGGCTGATCAATCAACTGACCGGCTTGGCTCATTCCCAGTAAGAGAAGCTACGCACACCTTACCATTCTCAGCCGCCGTGTAACACAGGTGATTCTGTGATTATACACGGAGATGCTCCTGAATTCATTCTCTTCTGAGCAGGATCCCCTTAAAAATATGTGTTGCCCCCCCCCCTCCGACAAAGTAATCCAATGGATTTGGCCCACAAACCGTAGTGGTGATCCTGATCTGATAATTAATGATGCATTGATTTAATGATTAAGAGTAAAGAGCCGATTTAAACATGAATGTGAACAATTGATTTAGAATCTGTCTGCTATTTAATAATATGAATCTTAATTTTAATTTTTTCAAATCGAATTTCAGTACCCCTAAAATTGTGGGTCCTCGGACAACTGACCAATGTGCCCATGCAATAAAACGGTCCTGCTGCTAGGCAAATGAAATCAAAGAGTCCCATAATAGACTGACTTCTACATTTGACTGGCAAGTTGATGTATGCAGCTTCCTTCAATTTTTGCACTCTGTAGCAAAGTCCCAAGCTTGTTAATATCATGTGCCGTTGACAATAACGTTGATTCTCGTGAGTTGCTCCATAGACTTGACTCAGTGCTAGATACAGCTTGGACTTTCGAAATTTTGCAAATGCGAGCATTACTAAGCAAACGATCCCGTGGAATGATGATTGAACAACTTGAATTGTTCCGAGCAACGCGTAAGTTTTTGTTGTAAGTAAATAAATGGATAAGAGGCACGTGACGTATCCTTAGTGAACAGACTCAAAACCTTGGGCGGGCGAAGGGGCACAGGAAAAAGAAAAGAAAAAGAAAGGGGGGAGGACAAGTGCTTTATTCTCTTCCGATACTTGTCTGAAAGAGGAAAACACTCAATTCTCTTGTTTTCTCTCTTTTTCTCTCTCAGTATCTGTGAATTTCTGAGTGGGTGGTGATATGTACGCCTGTTTCCACCATAGCCGTCCTTTTGAACGCACCCCCTCTCTTTCTCTCTTTCTCTCTTTCTCTCTCTCTCTCTCTCTCTCTCTCTCTCTCTCTCTCTCTCTCTCTCTCTCTTTCTCTCTCTCTATCTCTCTCTCTCTCTCTGTCTTTCCCACACACATAATCATGTAGATTTTCCACCTTGCAATTCTGAAAAAGTAAAAGAAGTTAAAAACAATATTAATTCATTGTCCCAAAGTATCTACTACGATCTATAATGCAAGTCATTTTATTCCGATCAGTTTTATTTCAATGTGGTATTTCATAACTATTTTATTATTTAATTTTAGGATCTTAATGCATTTTTTTTCTATTTGTATTCTACGTAACTCTCCAAAGGGGATGGTCTCTGTTCCCGGAAGTTACAATAAATTCTTGAGAAGCAGACATAATGAAACTATTTGCAGAATCATAGTGACAGGCCAAAGAATTTTAATCATTCACACAAGTGCAAAAGTGATTTTGCATTAATTTCCTCGAAAAATGACGATGCATTAAAAGAGTAATTTTGCTTAATGGAAACTCCGGAAATTCCGAATCAAAAGAAAATGTATTTTATCGCTGACACACCAGATGATGAATTTGCACCATTTACTCACATCATTCATGAAATAAAATCGACGAAGCGGTTTCGTATCCTAAATTATGACTACCAGGCTCATTTAATGAAAATAGCTTTAGTGAATATAAAAAAATTAACGACAACTTTTTACTTGCCTGTTATCCTTAACGGGTCTAGGGCTCAAATTAATGCAAAAAGAAGAGATAGAATCTGGGTTCTCCAAATAATAATGATGGTGTACACATTGATAATTGGCGGGGTTAAATTCTGCAATTGTCTTAAAACTATCATAGATAGATAGCTGTCAGGTCTAGTCAGACACTCAATAGAAACCGTCACGAGACCAATGTTTTTGGGGGCAGCATCACGTGTTTGGGATGATCATTTAACAAATTAGGAAAACAAATTAGGAAAAAAGGGTGACCAATGGATAAATTACTTCTCCGGTCTTTTGTTGGTTGGTGATCATCAAGAAAGTCTGAATTAAGGAAACAAGCAGACGCGAACTAAGTAATCAATTTAATATAAACTTACATCACAAATCGAACCCTACACAAAAAATGTAACTCGGGAGGAATTTAAAAAAGAAAACTGTTTTTGTGACATGATAAACAGTAAAAATAGAAATCTTCAGCCCTGTAGCTCCATTAGTGCGACGTATACTCATATAGCTAGTCAGCCAGTCAGACCAACTGAAAGACTGAAAAACATACGTTGATAGTTTTGGTTGATGGTTTATGATAACGAGTAAGTCAGAGGCCAATTCTGGTGACTGAGGTAATTGTATACCTGTTCCAATGAATTGGTGTTCTAGCCCAGATGACAGTCAGGATTTTGAATGCTGATTTTCAAGGCAGACAAGTCATCCTCATTAGGATCATCGGTGTAACACAGTCTTCCTATTCACTGTCCACCTCATTTTCCCTTGTGCTAGACCAATATATCTTTGGTCAATATCAGTGTAGTTTATTTATGCATCAAGATAACTGTTGCGTTAGAAGAAGCGAATAGATCGAGAATAAACGAGATTAGAATTTGGAATTGAAACGGTTATTTCAGTCTTGACATTATTGGCGGCTGTTTAGCTCAGTGGTAAGAGCGACACTACGTTGAAGCGGCTATCCTATCGGTGGCAGATTTGATTCCTGCAGCAGCCCCATTTTCTTTAATTGTTTATTCTACTTATGCTGTCTAAGTGATGTATCAATCTTGTAATGACGGGTGATCATTTCAAATAAGAGTTTCAATAAAATACGATGCAATTCATAAACACACATAGTTTATTTACTAGACTTTGCTTAGTTGAGAAAAAAGTGTTTAGAGCGTTTTATGTTTTTCAACAGTGACTAATCTAGAACTCTATGTAAATAAATGGATCGAAAATATCGAAAAGTTACTCGAATCAAAACCGCTATCTTTTTTTATATTAGAATACAAAATTTACCTGAAAGGTGTCCTAAGATGATAGAAAATCAGAGAACAAACTTTGATGACGGAATATAGATGCTACGAGTTCAATTCAAAGATTTTATAAAAAGATGTTGGAAACTATTGCATCCAGTATCACAATGATTTGCCAAGTATTCCTGTTGGACTGTGGCAATGTATTGTATATAGTGAAAAATCATTCTCAATGCCTTTCTGTAATAATTTCCTGTCAATTCATTCTATTCTTTGCATTTACTGTTTCTCTCTATGTGTAATGATAATATTAAACGAAAGTTTTGATGATTTTGCTCAATAAATGTTACTCGTGATATCAAAGGTTATATCAATATCTATCATAAACATACATCCTGAGTAGTGGTGTAGTGTTAGAAAAAGAAAAGAGGAAACACAGGGCTGCCTTTTCCAGCAGACATGAGTGAAGCAAGCCTCTACACCTGGATAGGAAACATCGCTACCCCTCCCAAATAAAATTAAAAAAGTATGGGCAAACCGCTCGCAGGTGTTCTGACAGCACTGGGCTATTTAGCGGTCAACTCTATCCGATTACAGAGTCGACTGCAGGGCGAGTAAGTCAACGATGAATCGTTGAATAGGGTTGACCGCTGAGCAAGTAAGTCAACGATGAATCCTCAAATTGATTTGACCGCTAAGCAAATAAGTCAACGGTGAATCGCTGGTCAACTTTATCCGTTTACATAGTTTAAACGATCCTTTTGTTGCCAATAGATGTCAGAAGCGAAATGAACAAACAAGTGAATTTCCTATTCTGCACCCATAACCCCAAAATTACTTTTGTGTAATTAGAGAAGGTGTTTTAACCGCTTCTAGAGTCTCTGTACATGAAGTGTATGAAATGACCGATCAGTTTTTCTTTATTGTCATCAACTGACCACAGACTTATAACAAATAAAAAATCGAATCACCGTAGCCCCACAAATTACCAAGAAGGATACCGGGTTATGCATCTCTCTTTGCTCGTCTGTGTGTGTGAATGTAAGTGTGTGTGTGTGTGTGTGTGTGTGTGTCTCGGTGTGTCTCGGTGTGTCTTGGCGGTCCCAGTCACATGGGGGGGGGCACAATCTCGAAAATTTGCCCGAGTGCACCACTAGGCACCATCTAAAAACGATTTCTTCTATTAATCAAAACAATGTTTGTTCGAGTCTCGACGGTCATTTCGTACTAATTATGCCCAAATCTTGTGTTAAATCTTGCGGTACACTCGCAAGCTACGGTGATGAATTAATGCGAGCTACGGATATCTAAAAACTTATTGCAATGATTTAAATGTTTCTTTCGGTTTTTTTTTTTCAATTATAGTTTTAATTGCAAGAAAATAGCATAAAATTAGCCGTAAAGAAATAGAAAAAATACCTTTGCATACTCAAGTCAGGTCTGTTTTTGAAGTTCATTTCTGTCATCCAAAAATAACTTAGAATATCATGCCATGATTGATAACTACCGATAGAGAATTTAAATTTTGTAATTAAAAATCTTCCATCCAGTCGTTATTGAAAAATAGGATTCGACAAAATTAATCAATCTGATCATTACTTTTCTGAATTCAGAAAATACATAACTTACTTTTTGCTTAAAGTAGAGTGAAAAATACTTTTGTCTTCAGCAGATGTCTGTTACCTGTCAACTCAGTTCAAAAGTTCTGCATTTTGAATCACTCTTCTTTAATCCATAAGTGATGGAAGTCCACTTGAATTTGCGAGCGTCTCACGGGAAAGCTGGAATATGGATACCCCAAAATGACAAAACCTACAATGACAAAGATCATCGTCAAATGATACTCACATGAGTATCTCATAAGTTTTTGATATTGTCACGTTCAAACTGCAAAATTGTCTTACTTCATAGCACGAGAAAACCCCGGCGGAAGATCTATTGTTAACTGTTGTTCGTGAATTGATTTTTCACTGGAGCTCAACATTTGTAGCTCTGTGCCACCGAGCTTTTTACGACAAATATCTAAATGATATAAGCAAAAAATCAATTGTTAGTGAATCTAATTTCAATGAGCACACCGCAATTGCTGCCTTATACCAGGCTTTATGAATATCGAACTTTACTAATACGGTATGTTTATCTATCTATTTATTCATGGATTTACACTCTGTCGTGTCAAGGACGCAACTATTCAATATGATAGTTGAGTGGATTAGCGCGCGATTACCTAATAAAATAGAATTCAATGTTCTGATGACGTAGTAAAAATGCTGAAACAAAATAGAGAAAGTAATTAGAATAGAAAAAATAGTCCGTTTGTGATCAGAAACACTCGCACTGCAATGCAAATCTCCATTATCCACATCTATGAAATGCAGTGTGTATAGAAGGCAATTCTCCAATCTCACTACAATGCAAATCTCTACTACCCACGCATATAAAATGCAATATGCATCCATATATTTCATATATATCGTCATTTTTGACGGCACTGCAATGCAAACTTCAATTATCCACGTATATAAAATGCAACGTGTACAGAAGGTTATTCTCCAAATTAACTGCAATGCAAATCTCTACAACCCACGAATATAAAATGCAATATATATCCATATATTTCATACATATCGTCATTTTTGACGACACGGGTGTAAACTTGTATCTTAAATATTGTACATGAGACTACACCTTTGACTTGCTTTGTCTATTATTTCCAAAGTAATATTAAAATGTGCTTTTGTTTGACATTCAATTTAGGAGACAACTTTGACATTTTATTGAGTGGATTATTTGTTGTTTTTTTTTCTGTTCTGTTATTGTTGGATGTCAGAGATTAAAGTTTACTTTTTAGTCGACTTTGTTTTGGCGTCTGATTGAATTTCATATGTATTTCATTTCACACATAAAAGACAAATAGCAAAAATATTCACCCACTGTTTATAAAAGAATGCTTAGTTTACTTAATCGTCCACCTATCTATCTGCTCAGTTATCGGGGCCGGACTTAAGGGTCTTGATGCCCTGGGCAAGCCGGACTTTGACACTATTTAAAGTATAGTATTATCTTCTTTATTTGTGTTTTACAGATATGAAAATAAATATAAAGGAATAAAAAGTTTATTACAATAACCAAGTAAGAGAAAACAATTGTTTCTCCAAGTTTCACCACAGCAGAGACTATTCAACTGACAGATATTCCTGAAAAATCTGACTTCACACCAGGGAATTTCCTTATTTTAATTTGTTTTTATTCAGTTTAATTTGTTAGTTTTCCTGTTTTTGCATTATCATTCGGCATGGCAGGCAATTCCTAGCACTTGTCGCCCTGGGCGACTGCCCATGTTGCCAGCACCTTAAGCCGGCCCCAACTGTTATCAATAGATTGATTTTCAATTATCTCACAGGCCATTGTCTGTGAACAAGATTTTCATTTAACTTGAGCTAATATTCATTTAACTTGAGCTAATATTCATATATCCTATATCTGTAGAGTCCACGTGGAGAATAGGACCGCAGCCACTTTGCTGCAGTTTCAATTGCGAGTAAAATTTTACGGAGTAGAGTTGTAAGTCCTACGCCTATTGTTCCCCCTTTACCCGAGCTTGGGACCAGCTATGACGACTGCCAATCGGTTGGGTTTGATTTTTCAGAGTAACTTATAAGTTTGTGAAAAATGCATTTGTTTTCGGCGTCTGTCTGTTATACGTCAACTCAGTTCAAGGGTCACAATTGTATTGGGACGGCTTTTCATACTCATACCCGATGAAAACCCGCTTACATTTACGAATGTCTTTTGGGGGATCTGAAGTTTGGATGACCAAAAATTACCTACAAAGTAAAAAGTATATTCTCAATATTAGAACATCGTCATTTGACGGGAAACGTTCCTGTATATTCATAATCCTTAGATAAGTTATGCTACTCAAGGTCATTTCCACGCAGGCATATCGAAAAATATTTGTGGCATCTCGTTATTAATCGCAAAATCAGGGAATGCCTCTCCTCTCCTCTTCAAGTACTGTGGGAAGATTATCTCTCTCCTTCTCTGAGTTTTTCCCTCTATATTATCTCTGTATGCGATACGCTATCTCGAAATTCAGGATATTCGAAAAGCATGCTCGAACTGCAAGTTGAATTATCATTAAAAATAGGAAATGTGTTTTGTTAGGTTTTTTCCCCATTGCCTATCACATACCAACGCTGGTTCTGGTTATTTGAAGTCGATCCTTACGGAGGAGTTGCACTCTGCCCGGGTCCCGGTCACCGGAGAGTTACTCCGTCTTTCCAGTCGTGAGAGATTTTACACAAGAAGGAAGTGACAACTTAAGAAGATGAGAAGTTGATCGGGTCATCAGATGGGGGATTTGCGGTGTAGGCATCTATTCTGGGAAAACCGGATCTATCTCCCACTCATAGAACCACTTTAGTGAAGCAGGTCTTCAAACCACTATAGAGAATGTTGACCTTTCTGTCTTCTTTGATTGGATATTTCACTGGAAACAAAAATGAAAAATGAGACACTTCACCAACAAAAATGCTAGGTATTAAAAAGATCGAAGAAAAGTATTTCTTATAAGAGGTTCATCTGCTGTCACTTGATCTCTAACTTGAGAATTATTCTGTTTTAGAATAATTGGACTTAGAATTGCTTGCAACTTCTTACTCATCCCCAAAGAGACTTTGTACCAGGGATTCTGGCATAAGTTTGCGCAGTCGAAATAGAATTACTTTGAAGAGGATTAGGGCGTCATTGCAACTTTTACGTTGATATTAAATAGATGGATACTTTCTGGACGAACTTAAGTAAGATTTTCGCTCACACTGACAACTAAAAATCAAAAGGAAAAATTGTCCAAATGTTGTAGACATCAAAAGCACTATCAGACGAAACGAGTATAATTACAGAGCTGAAACATGTGGGTAGGCACTAGATGAGTGCAACGAGAAGATCATAGAAGGAGTGAAAGTTCTGTGAGCTGATGACCCTAGAGAAGATTGAAAAGGAGGATTGGTACTGTGGACACTGGGTTTTGCGGCGGCTGTAGCTGAGGTGTGTTCTGAAATGCGTGTCTACCAAAGGCAGAGATGGGATTGTTGTGAAACAAAATGTAGGCTGCGTTGATGACTGAGGAAGTAGCACATATTTTCTTTTGCAAGAACATAGGAGCATCACGCCTTGGAGCAATGGTTCGCAGACTAGTCTCGCAAATCATTTTTACTGTTTAATCATGAACTGGACAAGGAAAATGCTCCCGAGTTTGATAACATACAAATGAATGTGGAATGCCTGGCCACGAAGCACCGGTTAGCAAGCAGGCCACTAATGCTGTAGTGAGTTCGATATTCGGTGATTCACTGATGGCCTTGTACCTGACTCAGCTAAACGTAGTAAATATAGACAACTGGACAAAGAAGATACTTTTTAGAATGTGCGAATGGATGCAGTGCGTCTCACTGCAAATTGGAGGTTAGAAAACCGAGCTGTTGGTACTGTTGTGATTTCTAAACTCATCGGATGTTTCACACTTGTGGCCTTGTGCCAGCCTAAGCTACAGCTGATACTATGAGTGTAAAAAATGTAAATGGAGAATGGACGAGTTTTGGAAGACACTGGAAGTGGGAAGCGAAAGAATGAGAAGAACATTTCGTTCAACGTTCCAGATGCAACAGAAACCTGATAAAGGCCGAGGAGCACAGCAGCCGAGATGTGATAAAGACAACAAAGACGTGGAAACTTATTCGAATGATTTGATATATAGTAATTAGCTGAGTATAGCACGAAATACTCTTTTCCACGTAAATGGATTCACACTCTACCCGACAAAGCCTCCGTAAAGAAATGATTAACTAACCAGTCTTATTAGACCAAAGGTTCCCAACTGGGGGGTCGAGAAGGAGAATTCCATCCAAGGGGGAAATTAGGGTTGTTCTAGGTGGGGATGAGGGGATAAGGCTATTACGTAAACATAAAAGTCGTGGTCAATGTTTTTGGCTGATCATTTTGGATTGCTTTCTTTGCATAACTGATATACTGCAGTATCGGTATCATCATGAAATGTATTTTAATTCTTTTTACCAAGATGTCTGATTAGACGCTAAACGAAATAATTATCTGAAATCATTTTTGTTACAACTTACTTGAATGGAAGAGTAATCTTACAGACAAAAAGTTGGAATTATCTTGAAATGGTTGGGAATCATTGCGTTAGACCATTGCTTATGCAGTGATCTCGGTTCTCACTTTCTCCCTTTACTCAAGTTGTGTGCTTGACTTAGCTGAATACATTATCAATCCATTAGGGCACTTGCCTAAGGGAAACAGTCAACAAGCTAGTATCACAAACTATTGCTACAGCCACGATTTGGTTCATCACTTGGTTCAACCCACGTTCGGGTGCAACCTTTCTCTTGATTTTACTATTACGTCACAAGTATTTGTTTAGTAGTATCAAGCAAGGATTTCAAGCCGGTCATTTTATGTCATTGATAAGATGAAGGTAAGCCTTGCAAAGCAGGCACTAAAAAGACGTGGACATATCGGAAAAGTTCTCCTTTGTGGCTAAAAAATGTCTAGATCTGTTTTTTATTCATTCATTTCCAGCTAACTTTATAGCTAAAATGTTGAGTAAGCTTGAGAGATCATACGTAGGCTCCTGAAATGTTAATTAGCCATGAAAATGGCTCCAAAAAGTACAGTTATACAACACATTGATCAGAAATTAAGTCATTAGTGAAAATAAATAGAAAGTGTAATTATTATGATCCTTAAATAATATACCTATAAAAATGTAATTTAAACATTTATTGATTTGTGGAGCCTTTGTATAATTTTTGTGCGTACATTACATTGATGTGACTTGTTTTCAAAATAGGGCATTGTCGATGATTTTTCAAAAGTGCGTAGACAATGGACATATTTATATTCATTTATTATAGTTTTTTCTTATTCCTTGAAGAATTAGGAAATTTTTATTGCAAATTTATGTAAAAAAATCAGTTAGAAATTTCTCTTAGTTCACGATTACCGAGTTTATACTTCTAGTTTAAAAAAAAAATGTTATGTGTTCACTTGCAGTCTTTTTAGCCATGAAGTGAGAGCGCAGAATCCTAACCACCAGAACACTTGGGAAGGCGGGAAAAATTTTAATGCAATAATATATCCTCTTATTCGCTGTCTCTGAGAAACAATTGTGAGCTCAGTGCAGACATACTGTGGTGCAACGGTAGCATGATTGCTTTCCGAAGAGCCGATCCGGGTTCGACACTCAGCTTTTTTTTTCTCATTAGCTTGTTTTTTTTTGGGGGGGGGGATTCAAAATGTTATTAGTATTTTTCATTTACGAAAGAGATAGGAGTTAAGACATCCATTAGCTTAGGCCAATAGATAAAAATTAGAGAAAGACAATGAAAGCGAAATTAAATGACGTTTACTGATTGGTTGAAAAGGCTTTTGTAAACATAAAGACATGTTGAAAAACACCTGGCCAGTAGGCTTGAAACGTGAAGTGTACAATGAATGTAAAATACCAGCCTTGACATATTGATATTAAACATGGAAACTAACAAAATAACCAGAAAACAATCACACAAAGAGCAACAACAGGAAGAGATAGGTCAACAAAAGGTCATCATGGATCGGAGAACAGACCAGACTAAAAGTTAACATACGAGTAATTAAGCGACAAAAATTGATATGGACTGGACAGATAACGAGGAGAAATGATAACAGATGGTGCTATAAGATACCAAACACATAAAAAAAGGAAAGTAATGAATATCTGACAAAGAATCAGATGTAGATAGAAAGGAAAAGACAATAGATAAGAGTGAATGTTATATAGAAAGGAAGGAAAGGAAAAAAAAAGAATTAATTATAGATAGAAAGTGAAAAAAGAATGAATAAAATATAGAGAGAAAGGACGGGAAAGAAAGAAAGAAAGAAAGAAAGAAAGAAAGAAAGGGAAAGAAAGGGAAAGAAAGAAAGGGAAAGAAAGAGAGAAAGAAAGAAAGAAAGGGAAAGAAAGAGAGGAAGAATAAAAGAAAGAAAGAAAGAAAGAAAGAAAGAAAAAAAGAAAGAAAGAAAGGGAAAGAAAGAGAGAAAGAAAGAAGGAAAGGGGAAGAAAGAGAGAAAGAATAAAAGAAAGAAAGAAAGAAAGAAAGAAAGAAAGAAAGAAAGAAAGAAAGAAATGGTTCAGAGAAAAGAAAAGACACACCAAAACATCAAGAGAAACAAAGAATGAAGGTAGAAAAAAAAACCTTGACGGGAAAGATGCGGGTAACTTTTGTATTAAAAACCCAGGAGGAGCAGAGTGGGTAGTTTAGGAAACATATCACCCAGGGTAGCGGGGATAAAAGCCAAATAGAAAAGCGGGTAGGCGTAAAGGAGTGAAGCGGCACGTGCCCCTGACGGGTGAGGTAAGTGTCCCAGTTGGGAAGAAAAAAGTTTCAAAAAAGAGCACACCCGACCCGTTGCTTTGATATAGAAACACACGAACGGTCACATGTACTCTGGGATAATAAGACTTATTTATTATTTGATTCGTTTTTGTTTACTGGCTGCTTATTCGTGAGCACGACCTCGATCCTCTCGAGGGGGTGGAGCCTTGCAAGGAGAATCAGAGCGAGTCATTAACCCCGATTAACAGTAAATGACGGAAATTTCAGTCGTTAGAGTTCTATGGCTAACTCAATAAAATCGTTTTCTGTGGTTGTTGGCAATTCTTTTCCGTCATTGAATCGGGGCTTTTATCTTGCAATGGATAACTTGCATCAGATTATGTTTTAACGGACAAGGGGTTTTATCTTGCAATGGATAATCATTACTTTTTGCTGCCTATCACAGTAAATGTGTTAAACTGTGCAAATACAGGTAGTCCGTGACTTGAGACCTCCCGACTTGACACCGAAATAGCGTAGATATTAAAAAGTCCTGTAAATACAAAAGTTACACTCCTAGATTAAAAAATATATATATATATATAAACCTTTGCTTGGTCACTCGTTACTGTGCATAAGAGCTGACAAAGTGCAATAGCTTATATGAATCATAAGTGTACCTTGAAAAAAATACATAGTATGAAAACACCATAAATACGTTTTATTCTTGGTTGTACCTGTGTTGAATATTGGTTTTAGTTTAACAAGACGACGAAATACATTGATTGAGTGGAATAAATTCATTCTTTTTTAATTCTAAGATGGGAAATGAATAAAAAAAATACATATTTTCCAATGCATCGTTTTTACGGCAAAAAAAGTTTTATCATTACTTTTTTTCATTTATCTTTCATCTTTTTATTTATCTTTTCAAAAAAATTAATATTTTCTTTAAGTTATCAAATGATTATCTTTAAATTATTGATTAAGTTGTTTATTGTTGATAAAAACTGTTGTCTCTCGCATTGTTGATTGATTTGCATTTCATATGTGTGTTTGACGAGGCCTTCCGAATGAGGCTTCAAATGTTAATGGAAAAACGCGCCATTTTACTCGCCCACACAAAAGCAAAATCAGCAACGGCGAGGCAAAATTCAGACGTAGTAGGAAGCGGTCATGTGACAAAAAATCCCCCTTTCTCTGCCAATTGGGACCCTTTAGAACAAGTGTTCGCTGGAGCCTTTTTGGGTGGGGGGCGTCCATACACTGCTGTCACGCCTAAATTCGTCAGTTTTCACGCCATTTAAGTCACAAGATGGACTTACAAGTCAGATGGTCACTCTGATCTGGCTCACGCATCGGTCTCGCTCACATCAAGTCCCAAGTCCCTTAGTGTAAACGGGATAGTCTCTGACTCACTTTGTTATTGGACGGATTTTCATTGCCCTCTTTATCTGGACTCACACTAAAAACCTTCCACGTCTTCATGCGTAGAGAAAACAAAGAACACGCCACAATCTTACATCTCTACTATTAACACAGATCAACCATCAACATATAGAACTTATGAGAAATTGTTTCAATTCCACACACAAACTAAACAACAATTCCAAAGAACTGTTAACTGGAATCACTTGGCTTCCAGCAAAATCACTAAATTTTCGCAAATCCACACTAAGTTCCTTACCTCTCCGATCTTTACTTCTTTGTTAAAAGATCGGGGCTTATTACAAAACTAAGGTCTTTACGTATTTTTTTTTCTTTCTTTTTTAGTTCCGGGTCGTATGGTTCTATTTTTCTTGGTCCAGCACTACTTATTTCTTTTTTATTTCATTTAAAAAATTTGTAGGGGAATAAGATTAAAGATGACAATGCACTAGATTTCATTAATGGTAAAGCATAGCATACAAACACTTCAGAAAAAAATTGTCTGACTTACGACAGTTTCCAGATACGACCTGCCTGTCGGAACAAAATCTGATCGTAAGTCGGGCACTACCTGTAAGAAAATAGAATCAAGATGACAAACAATAGAGAAATAGACAGAGAAAAAATCGATATGCACTACACTTGAGCGCCCACCGTGGTGCTATGATTAGCAATAGGGCTACCTCAGGGATTTCATTAAAAGTACCAAAAGTTGGGGCCAAAACGTAACGAATTGTCCATGAAACGTAACAAATTGTCCACCAAATACAGACAAATATCTAGAAACAAGTCTGGGTAATCACTCAATAGGTACTGTCATGTGACCAATGCAAATTGAACCCCTACCGACCAAAAACCTACTTGGTGGTGTTGGTAGTAGTAGGGGGCTTCGAAAGAACAATAAAACCTTTTTTTCTTGACGTAATAAGGAGTGAATGTTTAAAGTGTCAGCCTTCTTGCTCCATTCGTACGGCCAGTATGCCAGATACATACATAGCCAATCAACCCGGCCTAAAAACTGAGAGAAACTTTTGTTGACAGTTTTGGTTGTTGGTTTCTAATACTGAGAAACTGAAAGCACTCAGAGAGCGCAAACCTCTGTCAACACAATTGTCAGAGGGAAGTGATTGTGCATGGACCTACCCAAATTCAACCACTTCTTCTCTGCCTAATTGCCCACCCTTCTACAAAGTTTCATCGAAATTCATTGAGAACTATTGGATATATCGTTTGGACGGATATGATATTCCAGCGATTTTATATGGTGTGGACATATAACTACGATGGGGATAGGTCATTTTTCCAGGCTATACTTTTTACGCCTGGTGTATCTTTTGCTGATCTTGTGTCTCACTTGGACATAATATAGCCAAATTTCACAAATCAGGCCTTTCTGGAAAGCATTTGATCACCAACTATTTTCCTTAGTGATAATATTTCAAATTTTGGCGCTTTCTGAAAACATTTGGCTATGTGACGTTTTTCTTTGGCAAAGTATCCACATTTCAATACTATTTTCACTTAGTTGCATTATTTTTGTTAAATTCTCATTTTTTACATGATTTTTGCATGGTTTGATAATTGTTATTTATTTTATATATATATACATATATATATATATATATATATATATATATATATATATATATATATATATATATATATATATATATATATATATATATATATATGCCAAGGGTGATCGCTCATTTATATAGTACGTATGTCCAAGCAAATAATAAACCCAGAGTAGGCCGAAAAATGACCAGGCAGTACAAGATAATGTCCAGAACGTATGAGGCAATGTGCAACATACCTCTTCAACTTCGTTAGTGGATGTAGTAGGACTCGCTCCGAGCCCAACTGCATACTGGTTATATGAATAGTGATGCTGGTCTTCCCTGTCTGCTCCATGTTGAACTCTAGTATTTCCTTACCTAATCCTATAAGAGAAGTTAATAAATCCTTTATTAGAAATCAAACGAAATGTATTCAATATTCTGCTCGACTGTTATATGAAATACATATAGATTTGAAAGCAAATTGCCGAAGAGTAACAAATTTTCTGAGCGTAGTACCAAACGTAACAATATGGGACAGAAATGACTAATTTGGTAAATTTAATGCACGTACGTAATTTCAACCTCCATCTTAATCTTTAGTTGCTTTTTA
This sequence comes from Thysanoteuthis rhombus, assembly GCA_963457665.1. NCBI lineage: Eukaryota > Metazoa > Mollusca > Cephalopoda > Oegopsida > Thysanoteuthidae > Thysanoteuthis > Thysanoteuthis major. The sequence goes on along the minus strand of OY735213.1, from coordinate 63,233,691 downwards.
TAATAAGTTCGAGTCATTCTATGGTTACGAGTGAACATCGTGATTGGAAATGAAGAGTAATCCTAAGGTAAGAAGTCACATGCCCTCTAAATGGGTCGTATATACACTAGGCGGCCTTAACCATGATAATACACCGTCTCTATGGAACTGTTTGGGTTCAGTGGTCATAAAATCAGGCTTCCCTGTTGCTGAACCTTTTATTACGGATATAACTGTTTGAAAAGATGATTTTCTGTTGGAAACGCATCAGATGAATATAGATGATGCTGCAAGAGTTCATATCCCAATTCTCTGGGCTTAGACACAGTGGATTGAAAGGTCTTGCACTGACATGGAGCGTTTAATTCAGTTTGGACTCACTATAATTTTTTTTTTGTTTTATTTTTGGAAAATAGAAGCCTTTTTGACCTTCTAGGGCCTTATTCTGGTGGATTCATTAATAACATCTAGATTTTCAGGATTCTAAATGTTTCTTGATGTTTTTTTTTAATTTTTTTATTTTATTTTATATTTTCCAATGGCAATAAAATCTACATTCCTCTGGAAAACATCTATGATTAAGAGAAAAAATTTGGCAACATTCTGGAGAATCTAGTTGTTTTTTTTTTCACTCTGTTCCAGATGTTTTCTGATGGAAAACGCCAGTGATGTCAGAAATTTATTCTGACCATATTTATTCTCCGATGAAATTTATTTCGCATGACTTCAAATCCTGACGCTACGGTTGTTCAATTATAGACTCTGATGGCAAGTTAGATATATAATAAATATACATATTGAAAATAATCTCGTAGCTGTTTCTGAAAATCAGAAATATTTACTGATATTTCATCTGATGGAACAACAAACTGAATAAAGTAGTTCAAAGTATAGAATGAAATAAAACCCAAACTGAATACGTTACCTCAAAAAATATAGCCATACTTATATTGTATTAAAACCTGCCAATAAAGTTTTATCAGCCACGGGAGATAGGCTGTTGTAGCAAAATTATATCGAAACAATTTCAAGTTCATATTTGGACGATTATTCAGTGCATACATATTTTTTATCAAAGGAAAGAAATTGCACAACGTAAGATTTTTGCATGAAATCTTTATTAAAAATTAGAGGTTGCATTGCTCAGAAACTTCCAATGAAACGAATTGTATTTCTACTTACATCCAATCCGCAGAAAAATGCTATTTTATGAGTAAATATATAACTTTAATTTTTCAGAATGGAAAAGACATGAAACATTCCATGGGTGAGTTACAGTGTTGCCGAATCAATACCTTTTTTCGTGCTAAATCGACCTCGAAAAAGTGTTTTAAAAAAAGCCCAAATCCGCAAAAAAAATCCAAATTTTATGGCCATTGCTAGGAAGACGCTTTAAGGGGCTACAATCGCTAAATAACATCGCTGAAATTGGTTTAAAAATTGCGGAAAATATGGAATTTTCGCGCTACCAAAACACGAAACACACTGAATTTAACGTGAAAAGCGTTAAACTGACTGTGTAACAATCTAATCTTATCATATCTGGGAATTGCGATGTTTACAATATTTGACAGTTGCCGATTACCAGGAATCTAAACAAATGTCATATGACGTGTTGCATGAAAGTTATATTCCATCAAATACCAATTCCAGAGTCTTCGGTCAAGGTCTTTATTTTTTTGTTCATATCAGTAATAATTAGGTTACATCATTTGGCATGTGATAACTGAAATCTAACCCATAACAAGGGCCAACCCTCATAAGAAAAGTTCACACAAGAAACAAAACAAACAAACAAAAACTTGTTAGACCTGTAAACTCTATTTTGATCTATTAAAAAGGAATTGTTTATACATCACATGAGAGTTATGGGAAAATTCGTTACTTCTGATAAATGCAAGGAAAATGCTCCAATGTCTCAAAGGTTGAAATACATTCAATGTACGTTCGTTACCCTTTTCCCTATATTAAATAAACAATAAACGGGTCTGGTTGGTCACTCAATAGAAACCGTCACGCAACCAACGTCTTTTGGCAGGACACTATATTAGAATTGATCAATCAAAAATTGGGAATCACTATAAATCTGATTTGGAAAAAAAGGTGGGGGAGCTAGAGACCAATTTAGCATACATTTACATAGTGTATTGAATCCAAGCTTAAAACTCTTTTCGGGTAATTTTCAAAAAAACAAAAGGACCATTTTTACTTGACATATTAATGAGTAAATATTTAAACTTTTAGCCATCTAGTGATACGTACATAGCCAGCGAGACCAACTTGAAAACTGAAGAAAACTATTTTAACAATCTTGATTGATGGTTTCTTATAGAGAACAAGTCAAAGTAGACTTACTTATGGAGAGGTTTATATATATCTTCTAAATTTAGCTGAGTCGGACACAAGACCACATTAGTGAGAAGATCACTAGGGCCAATGTTATCTCCAATTTTCCGTAGCCAGCGTGCACGAAAAGTTCTATTGTGCAAAGTATGCATATATTTTTGAATTCGACATCGTTAATCAGTATCTTTTCAAAAAATCTCAGTAAGCTATAAACAGAACTTGAAATATTTTGTGCACACATTAATTTCTTTTCTGTGCTGGTTGTAAATGTATGTGCACTGGCAAACGCACACACTTTTGTGGGGACATTGACTTGGGTCAACCCTTGACGAAACGAAAAAAAAGAGATTTCGAATGCTGGCTCTTTAGGCAGGTAGAGCCTTCACAATTCAAAAATTGATGTAACATAGTCCTCCTTCCAACATTTCCACCATTTGGCCTTATGCCTGACTAAGCATACCATTTTCCTCAGTATAATACTCTCTAAACAAATTATATATGTACTAACCCAATACTGTCAGAAACGTTTGCCTAAATTTCTGACCAATGACAATTCATTCCGTACATTTGTACTAAAAATACCCTTATATCATACGATTAATAACCTTATTCTGTAAGTGACGGTTGTTACAATTGATCACTGACAATCCCTTTCTTCAAAATTTTCAATGTATTTCAATGGAAAAAAAACTATTTGCATTGATTTCAATAGTAAAGTCACATAAGATACCTATGTATCTACACATATGATAAACATATATATTAATTTCTTCTCCGTTTGTTTGTGCTTACATATCTCATTGATGAATTTGCCTTCCTATTACGGCATAATAATGAAGATTACGTCTAAGAAACTCTCAAGACTTTATGTCTGATCACACGTTAAAACAGCTTGAGTTGAGTTGAAACATGAAAAATTCAAAATCAGAATACTTGAATTATAAAAAATTCTATAACCCAATTAAACAGTCTCCTTAGTGCCGATCAGTACACGGATAAGCGCAGCATTCATACATGAATATATATATATATATATATATATATATATATATATATATATATATGTGTGTGTGTGTGTGTGTGTGTGTGTGTGTGTGTGTGTGTGTGCGTGTGGAATAGAGATATGCTACTCAAACATGTTTATGTTTCTGCTCTCTGCAGGCTTCTTCCGGCGAATCTCACCAAGTCCAATGCTGTGAGCCGTTGCTAAAGTAAAAGTAAATTAAAATGAACTTGTTCATTCTATTTGATAATTTAAATGTGGTGTGCGCTGGCTGATGAGACGAGTAACGGCTCAGAGCAATGGACTCGGCAAGCCGAGTTCCAACTGCGACAGTTTGTGTACATTTTGCACTAATGCTTTTGGGAAAGACATGAATCCATTTCTACCCCTCAAACCGAGGGTAAAATAGCGCAGGATGAAGTGTTTGACGCCAGTTGTGGTGTTTGTCGTCTCTAAGTCTATCAAATCAAAAAGGCTGAAAGGAGAAGTAATATGAGAACTGGAGCCAAAGCAGTGACGGTTGAAGCCGAAGCCAGTGTAAGGGTAACACTTTAATTTGTTCCATATTTGAAAATATTTCAATGGTAGCTGTCTATAGTTTCGAGAATGATCCTTATCATTCAAAGAGTTTTTTGGGGGGGACTATTGTGGAGAGATATATACTGGAGAGACCGACAAGCCTCTCAATGTTCAAGGATGAGTACAAAAAAGCCCTAATCGAAGGCGAAACAGAAAGATCTGGAATGGTTTACTATATTTGGAGAGAGGAAGTTGAACATAATCCAATGTAGGAAGAAGTCTGTATTAAAGACAGGGAACGTTGTTGGAAATTGAAAACAATCAAGAAGCCACACTGCATCAAAGAGCTGAGTTGACCTGATGAGTTGAACCCAATGTGACTTCCGCTACTCAACGGGGACAACGTTTGGAAATCCTGGCCTAACAAGGAAAGAAAAAATATCACTTGAATCTAAGGTTATAACGTTGAGTCCATTGGAAAATTCTGTTCACCGCCATTACATTTGAATAGTACACATCAAGACGGCCGTAGAATGGATAGGCCGAAATGCCATGTTAAAAACACTAATAACAAGATGGAGTTCAATTGTCAAAAAACCTTGAATTTAGAACAACCGAAGCCACGACAGGTGACTAATTGTACTTGTTCCTTTTTATATGCCAGTGTGTTCGTGTGTTCCAATGCTCCTGGCTATACCATTCTGTCTACAGACTTGAAAGTTGGCATCAGAAGTACTTTTAATGCTTTTATATTCATTTTAGGGTTATATTTTGCTGGGATTATTGATAACATCTACACTCTCCAGAATCTAGATGTTTCTAGATGTTTTTTTAAACATATCTATTCTTTCATGGAATTTTTATTTACATGACCTCAAATCTTGACTCCATGGCTGTTCGATTATCGACTGTGATGGCTAGTTCGGATGAGGTTCTTGTTTTCTTTACTGTCTCTGTGGGCCATGGTATTGATTTGATCAAGTCTTAAACGAAAATCCTTTCTGGTGATCTTGGAAGGCGGATCCTCGAACTTAGCAGTGACGGGTAGAATTAAGCGAGGGTAGCATTCTTGAGGTTAACCATAATAGTGGAAAGCGGATTTCAAGAACTGGGTAGATATAAACATAGATCATTCGTGGGGAGGGAAAATCAATGGGTGTGGAATCCTCTTGAAATATATATACCAGATTTACTCGAATACAATGCCATCTCGAAAATGATAATGCAAGCCCATTTTTCGTTGCTAAAATCAGTAAATATGTATATATGTTATCATGCTTCAAACTTAATTCTAATTCACCATCGGAGTCCATAATTGAACAACCGTAGCGCAAAAAGAATTCCATCTGAAAGAATTCTATCAAAGAATAAATATGGTCAAAATAGATTATATTTATGATATATCTGGCGTTTCCCACCTCTAAAATAGCAAAAAAAGTCTTATTAATGAAAAGAATACCCGTTAAAATAAGACCCCCCCCCCCAAAGAAAATGTCCGAATAAGCTTTTCCAGAAATTAAAATTAAACCTTTTTACAAGTGGTACGTGTGCCAATTTTTATCTGTATACAAAACGATATGACCAGGAGAGCTGTAGCACAAAACCAAATAAACACAAACATTCACATACAATTTTGCCACCTTTGGTGGTTGCGGTTGTTCAATACTACCCCCAGTTTTGACCCTGATTCTTTTCATACTTGAATTTCTCGCATTATACACGAGTAAATACAACAGATTTGTCTTTTCAAATGATATCAAGTCCAAAAATAAGCCAGAACCATATGAAGTGGTGGATTCATGATTCATTGCCATAAAGATAAATTAAAGTGGGTGTTTATTATATAATTTCCTATCATAAATCTGGCAGTCCCAATTTCACAAAACATTACTTGAGTTTTGTTTGCCAAATCGAATATATAAAACCATCTTAGTAGTTCAACTGACTCAGGTGAAGTGTCTATCGGAAGATAGACAAAGGTGTGCATAATTTCAACTGACATGAAAAATCATATTTGTAATTTGGTACTATCAAGATGAATCTAAATAGATTTTATTGTATCAATTGCAATTATAATATTTGAGTATTATACTGCACCCTCACCTTTTTGATATATTAGGAAAGGCGGAAACGTTGGATGGACAGATCCCTCATATATTGACAGGAAATCAGGAACTGCGTTGCTTTAAGCGATCATCATCACTGCCTACTCGTAACACTAATGACACATATTTTTAACTTTTCATTACTCCTGATGGAAAAATTGAATCTTTTACGATAATATAAAAAGGATGCTGGGGTAATTAGATGGTAGGTAATTCCTCTAAATCAGGTTTTCCCATCAAGCGGGCCATGCCCAACAGGTTAGCTATAGCACGTGATGGGCCGTACAGACTGTCCAATACTTGTTTTTCCCTTGACAGGCATCTGACAAATTCTATTCTGAAGTTCAGTGTTGAATTTATTACTTTTTTGTTTCCTTTCGATTTTTATTATTTCTTTGGTCTAAAAAATCTGGGCTATGGTATGACAAACCAAAAACCAGGTGAGTCACTCAGCAAAAAAGGTGTGGAAACACAGCTCGAGCTGTTGTTCCCAAGCAGGTCCTTTACCCAAACAATTCTTTTGATTCTTCTCCATAAAAATGCTTGACCACACACTTCATGAACTGTTTGAAAACTGAGTCTTTTTCGTTAGTCCCAACTATACTGAATAATGCTTTAAAAAAAATACAAAACAAACTTCTAACTGACTGATTGACTACCCCTAAGCCTGACCCTAATCCTAGATTATCATCTCGATAATATATAAGCAGCCAAGTTGCTTATATGTCCTTAACCTTTTCTATTTATATTTATTTAGCAGAGAAAAATACGATGAGCTAATTATTTAGTGCGACAAGAACTAACAAAACGGCCTCAGAAATTGAAAAAAATTGGGAGACAAAACTGAGTTACATCCACCATCTTCTCCTAACCTTCTCCCATTCGATTTCCATTTATCAAACGTCTTGTGAAAAAAAAAAGATTCGGAAATCAGGGATTTGTAGTGAAATCCTTTGAAGTATTCACGGCGTCAAAAGGCATTGAATTCATTGAAAAAAAGGGATATAAAGTTTAGTTTGCTCTGACATCTAGATTGGTGGGAAAAACCACAACTCTGACGAAATTCTTGTCATTCCAATGCAAGACAAATGTAACGGTCATTCAAAGAGACTAAATAGTGGGAGAAATCATTAGCAGAATCTACATAATCGACACAGAGGTTTCTCTTTCAATGGCCTGGGAAAAAAGTTGTGAAACAGAAAAATGAACGCGTCTAACAAGTGCAAAAAAAGAAAAGTCCTAAGAAAAAGCAGCCGACGTAATTTCAAGCGGAAATTCACTTTTAGAATTACTTTGAGTGGGTTTGGCGTGGCAGACACCCCCTCCAATGTCATAAAAAAATATTACTTCCTCCGTCCCATAAGAACTGTTCCATTTTATGTAGTATATGTATCTGCAAATGTAAGGAGTGTTATGGAACAGAGGCAGTATAACATAAATGACAATAAATTTGGAAAGAAAGAAAGTAATCCTCCCACATTGTCTGATCTCCCGAAATATGGAAGCAATTTCCTGTTTTTCGGTGCGAATGGAGAACACTCCTTCCGGTCCGTCCATTGGCAGTTTAAGTGTCGGTTCACCGCTGTCTTTAGCGAGAGGAACCGGAACAAGAGAGAGGTGCAGCTATCCGTGCAGGAAATAGAATCAGCTAGCTGCTTTCATTCTTCGGTAATACCCTTGACAAAGGCATGAATCCATCTCCCACCAGCAAATCAATAAACATCAGGGCTCACATCTTCAGCCTTGATAGCAACCAGTCTAGGAGACGGATAACTGCGAATTCTAAATGGGAAGGTCCAACCCCTTGTCTAGAGTTGCGAAAGGTACGGTTAATGGAGCTCTGGTGAAGCTTCGATGGGCCTATCAAGCTGGAAGTTGATAATAATGAAAACTACTATATACCCGTCCACACTAACTGGATTATTTATGTATGGATCGGTGCTAAGTTATTTAAGTAGGTAATTTGTTTTTAATAATTCAAGTATCCTCATTTCAAGTCTCAACTCATCTTAGGCTGTTTTAATGTGTCATCAGGCATGATGCCTTGAGAGTTTCTATGACGTAATTTCTACTGATATTTGAAAATAGGAAGGTAAATCTACAAGTGAGATCATTCCTAATAGAAATATGAATAATAATATACAATAAACAGACAAAATTACAAATAAACTCATTATAAGGTTAGATGCATGAGTGAAACAGGTCTGGTTAGTCTCTTAAAAGAGACCGTCTCGTGAACAATGTATTTTTGGGGTAATCAGTTAAAGAAGTTTGAATAAGGGTTGATCAATGAATAAGTTACTTCAGTCGCCTTTTGTTGGGTCACTAAAAAGTCTGAATTGTCGAAGAAGGAGCGGCCGCAAACTAGTAACTAATTCAGCGTAAAATTTCATTGCAAATTGAAACCATCTACCAAAAACCTATTTTGAGTGGGATTTTCCTGGGCGTAATAAGGAGCAAATGATGAAAATGTCAGCCCTGTAGCTCATTTGATGTGCACTTAATAAAAACATACATACAAAGGTGGGCACAGCTAACAAAAATGCTAAGAATTTAGCAAAGATTACCGCTAAATTATATCATATTAATTTAACTTTGATTCTGTATAAAAGGAAGAACTGCTTCTTCATCGTCTTTCTGGAACATTTTTATCAAATCGAGGTCGAAAAAAGCCTTTGGGAAAATATGGCTTATCACGAGGAACAAAGATAAAGGTGTACAACTCTTGTGTACGGACCTCTTTGCTTTAAGGATACAAGACACGGGTGGTCTATCAAGTTCACATAAAACAGCTGAAGCCATTACAACAATGATTGCAGAGAATCATAGGTGTTCATTGTGACATGCACAGAAGTGATGCCAAAGTGCATGAGAAATGTCACTGAGATAGTATTGAAGCCACAGTCCTGGAGAATGGGCTTTGTTGGAGTGGTTAGTTAGCAAGGAAGAGTAATGAAAGATTCCTCGAACAGCTTTTGTATAGGGAGCTTGTTGGAAGAAAACGGACAAAATTGAAAAGACAGGACTGTGAATGCAAACATCCCAGTTGATGACTGGGCGACATAGGCGAGTCACCGTTATTCTTGGCGGAGACTAATCCATCGGAGACACGATGCATTCAAGGAATTTCGCATTAAAATTGAAAATTTTGTAGAGAAATGCCTAGAAAGGTTCAGTAGAGCCAGCCTGACTGAAAATGGGAATGAAAAGTCATCTGCAAGGCCGTGAAAGGGTCCAACAGGTGGAATATCAAGTAGCTATGAATCACAAAACCTGTCACGCTTATGGAAAGCAGTGAAGGTCCATTGGAGGAATGGGAAGAGTGAATGGAGATTGTGCACCGGTGCCAGTTCCATGAATTCTCTTGTATGACAATTTGGCGCCAGAAATTTCAAATCTCTGGCTGGGTTTAAAAGAAGCCACACCTGTTCTTGGCATAGTTGGACGATTCTTTGGGGTGAAATCGAGGTGGAAGCCATATATATATTTGTGTGCGTGTGTGTGTGCGTATGTATAGTGAGTAATACTGTGTGAAATCAGAAACGGGTATTGATTTGACAGAAATAAATATTCTGTAGTAAGACAAGTGGCTGTCTGAACGTGACATTTGATACACCAACATTGGAAAGCGATTGTGCGGGTTCATTTAGGTACATATGCATCTCTGTGGGTGGTCGTGTTCTCTAAATAGGCTTCCGTGTGGGTCATTGCCTACATTAGATTTCACGCATTATTTCCTTCACTC
>OY735213.1:63193994-63221494 GCA_963457665.1 Thysanoteuthis rhombus | reverse complement strand
GTGTTAATTTGTATTTATATATTTGACTGAATTATTGCTGTTTATAAATTAATCCTTGACATTACGTATGAAATAATGACCCATGACCCTGATAGCATATCACTCTGTAACCAAAAAAGTAAAGATAATTCTTTGTTTTTCGGAACATTATTTCCGTGAGGTGTAAAACTTGTGAACTCTACCGATTGTATTTTGAACTCTAGTGAAAACTTAACTTCATGTCGTATTAGTGAACGTCAAATCTGTAGACAAACGGCGGTAGTCTACAACAGTCAAGTGGAGCGTTTCATGCGGAATGCAACATCAGCTTATTGTACAATCGTGGTCTTATCCTCAGTGGTGTGGAACGACGTTCTCTTACTTTGCCTGACGGGGGGAGGGGGCACGCGGTACCCCCTCATTATCTACATACTACTGAAATTGTATATCTGTTTGTAACTTTGAATTAGCCGTAATGTTGCGCATATTCAGAATCAAGGTCCCTCCAAAATGCAAAACTGATGAGACTTTTTCCCTCACTGGATTGCTCCATTCACCAGAGCAGGCAGCCTTCCATTCCCTCACTTCTGTTTTCATCACTTCACTACTGCTTGTTCTTTACCAAAAGAACCTGATTGAATACATACAAAACAGATCAACCTGCATCACTAGAGCTATGTCCGTGAGAGCTCGTCTGAGTGAATGCAGGAAAACAAATATACCTCTATGTGCACGCGTACCGAACTTACACAACTAACTGTTGGTGCCCTTATACGCTTCGGCTGTCCCTGACGAGGCTTCACGCAAATAAATTGGCACGCCCCCTATCAACTGATGGCCCATGGATGCAAAATCTCAAATGACCGACAACAGGCACCAAATGCACAATATCCTGGATTCTACCGATCATTTCCCCAGGTATGATACCACTTTTCTCATGTTTTTGAGTGTAAGGAATCCATTTCTGAAGAGATTTTTGGTTTTAAGGACAATTTTATGGTCATATCGGTCATATCAATGTTCTTTTGTGTTGTGAAATGTTTTTCCATAGATAATATGGAGCTCTTGATATGCAGTCCTATTGGGCTGACTTTACCAAAGCAAGTGTTTTTTTTAAAACCCTTAGCATACTACCTTGCTATACTTGTTCTAGGCCCCATTCGGAATCAGATAAAATTTGGTGACCATGGCCGAGGCCGTGCTTGAGTGATAATAGATCGATGGACATTTGGTCAATTAAAGAGAAATGTTCCTCCTCTTTTACGTCAGAAAACGTATTTGCCGAATCTGCTGTGTACTTTGTTATTCATAGATTGTTGGTTAGTGGCCTATGGCTTCAGCCGCCCCGCGCTTCACATGCTACAAGATTCTCGGTTTCGGCCCGAGTAAGCGATATGTGAAATAGACATAGAGATGTCAAGCAGTCGAAGTCACTACACTCGCTTCAACTTGTGCTATTTTACTCATCACTGGAGGATGGATACATGCTTTTCCCAAGGGAATGAGTGTGAAGAGAACACAAACTATCTCAGCCGGAGTTTGAACTCGGCTCGCCATATCCATTTCAGTTGCCCCTTAACTACTCAGCCAACCCCCTGTAACCAACGCTTTTTCGATAAATAGCCTCCGACCAATTCGATATGCAGTAAGTGCTATAAAGAATTCGATGCATTTCAAAACGTTTAGTTTAACATCTTTAGGTAGTTTCCAAATTGACCGAACATTTCTATGTTCAATCTGGTTTCAAAATTTTAATTTTTGTATTTTCCAAACTTTGGTCCCAGGTCTTTTAATTTTGAAACTGTACAAAGATGTTAAAATGTACTTTTTGAAACATATCGGATACTTTTTGCACTCACAAGCTTAGAGGGTACCCAATTATCTGCTGAGTGTACACATGTCTGTTTAGATGATGTAATGGTTAGCACGTCTGTCTCAACTGTAGAAGAATCTTGGTTCGATTCCCGGTATGAGCAAAGAGAATTAAAAAGAATGTTCATGCCGACAAATCTTCCTGTGCACCCAGCAGCTGATTGAATACACCCTAAGCTGTGGGATTAAGGTGGATAGGGATTGGGAATGAAGTCACCCCCACACACATACCACCCGAAAGGGAAACCTTCGGGTTACATCCAATTGCCATTATGCAGTATGGTTTTTGACTTATCTTGTGTACAGGGAAATTTGTCCTGATGAAAAGTTTTCCACACTCTTCGTTTATACAGAGACCTTGGACCCTTTGGATGTGGGACAAACGTATTAACCATTACAGTAATCGAGCAGACTCACTGCATGTAAACCGAGACGTTAATGGTTGCCGCCATCGACTTATTGAAATTCAAAGGGGTAGGAGGCATGCCCCCTTTTTACCTGAGTTTCTTTGCTTTTTCGCACAACAGTGAAAAGTCTCCATTTTGCCACCCAAGAGAGAGAAGAACCGATGAAACGTCTCCAAGGCCTTTACTCGCCTGACTGTTATTACCGTGAGATTATTTGAAATACCGAGGACTTCAAAGAAACTAACAATCGAGGTAGGTTCATAAATAAAAGAAGAAAGTAAATGAATAATAATAATAATAATAATAATAATAATAATAATAATAATAATAATAATAATAATAATAATAGATTAGAAAGAAGAAGAAGAAGAAGAAGAAGAAGAAGAAGAAGAAGAAGAAGAAGTAAAAGAAAATAAATATACCCAATGATATAGCGGAAGGGAAAATGATTTTCATTCTTTTGTTCGTAATACATTTCATGCCTGCGAACCAATGCAAACAGTTCAACCAGAAAAACCGGAAGCAGATGGGTTTGAGAAAATGAGACTCGTTAAAAGAGAAATCTTACTGTACGTAATTCTTCTGAAAGTGACCTCCTCGGTTCAGCGATGGAGTGCTCCCCACCCTGGTACATTCAACCATCTAGTCATACCGAAGACCTTTTCTTTGCCCCTCCATTAAGCACTCAGGGACCCAGTTTGAGAAACCTCTCCCCAAGGCCACGTGGTTACGGCCAAATCGTGTTAAACTCATCGATTCTGCAAGACCATCGTCGCAGAGCAACGTTGACTCTGGCCAGTACCTTAAATAGGTGACTATTGGGGATTACCACGTGCTGTGAGCTGAACGATTCCTCGACAACCCTGGCAAGCCGGAAGTTGGTCTTATCAACAATTACTGCGTGTACTTAACTCTGTCACATCTTTGATTAGGGTATTGAATGTGATACGATAAAACGGGAAGAAAAGAAGGAGAAAATTAAGAGAGAATACCTTAGAAGGATAAGGAAAATATCAGAGACCAAATTAAACAGCAGGAAACTGATAAAAGGAATGAACACCTGGGCTGCATCGGTAGTGAGATACACAGGACCATTCCTTGGATAGACAAGAGAAGAGCCCCAATCAATGGACAGACGAACAAGGAAACTTTTGACGATGCATAAAGCTTTACACCCCAGAGATGACACGGATAGACTATACGTTAAGAGAAAAGAAGGCAGCAGGGATCTCATCAGCATAGAGGACTGTGTCTAGAGAGCTTAAGTAGATCTTGAAAAGTACGTGCAAGCAAACAGCGAAGACATCATAAAGAGCGCACGAAACAACGCAACGAACAACAAAGTAGGAAACGATGGAACAGCAAAGCAAGCAAGAAAAGGAAAATGGGAAAGGAAAAAAATGTACGGAGAATTCAAAAGACGGATAAAAGATGTGGCAGACGAGAAATCATGGACATGGTTACGAAAAGGAAACCTGAAGAGAGGAACGAAATCGCTCACCATGGCAGCTCAAAACAAATGCATCAGGAAAAACTATATCAAAACCCAAATCGACAAAACACAGACAAACAGCTAGTGCCGCCTGAGCAGTGAAAGAGATGAGACCGTAAACCACATAACTAGTGAATGTAGTCAACTCGCTTAGAAAGAATATAAGCACAGACACGATAGATTAGCAACGGTGATACACTGGGAACTGAGTAAACGAATGAGATTCAACCATATGGAAAAGTGGTACCAGCACAAATCAGAGGCAGCTCGGGAGAATGAAAACCACAAATTACTCTGGGACTTTGACATCCAAACCGACCATCTCATCCAGGCAAGGAGACCGGACTTGGTAATTGTGGACAACGAGAAGAAAAACATGCCAAATGATAGATGTGGCTGTACCTGCAGACCATTGAGTAAAGAGAAAGGAGAGTGAAAAACTGGAAAAATACCAAGATCTATCAAGAGAACTGAAGAAGATGTGGAACATGACAGTCAGGGTAGTGCCAGTCATGAAAGGTGCACTGGGAAATGTCCCAAAGACACTGAGAGCAAGACTGGAGGAGCTCGGGATAAAAGGAAGGATTGAAACTGTACAGATCACAGCACTGCTAGGGAATACACGGATACTGAGGAAAGTGCTAGAAATATAAAGACTGCAACACTAAATGTTAGCAGTGGCCTAACAGAGGAAGGGAAACGAAAGTACAGATGTGAACCACAGCACTGGCATGATAGGCGAGGGAGAGAAGAGTAATTGGCTGAAGACCTGAGGAGACTTATTGTCACTCAGCCTTCAGGAATGACCACCGGGCAACTGGCTGTGAAACTGTAAACTGCAGTATTACTGAGGTCTATGAGAATGAGGAGAGGAGGGCTAGAGACTGGAGGAGATTTGCTGTCACTCAACCTCCAGCGGTAACCACCAGGCAACTGGTGTGAGATTGAATAATAATAATAATAATAATAATAATAATAATAATAATAATAATAATAATAATAATAATAACAATAATGAACATTCTATCAGTATGTAATCCAAAGTGAGGAAATATTGTCAAAAGTAGTTTGGATGTGGTTAGACGAAGAAAGATATGCAAGAGGAGTGAACGGAAAAGTTTCAAGAAAAAAGCCCTATACGGATAGTTCCACACAACTACTCAACAAATACAAGATGATAAATCCTGAACGTGGCTTAGGAAAGGGGGTGAAGCGTAGAGACGGGGGAATTCATGATAAGAATCCAAGATCAAGCTTTGAGAAGCAATTCCATTGAGAACAGAATAGAGAAACAAGATGTGCAGATTGCGCAGAGAGAGTTAGGAAATAATCAGCCAAATAAGCCAGAAATATCACAAGAGATGGAGACACGACTGCATTAGGGGGGGCTCTGTCAAAGGTTTGAATTCCCGAGTACAGAAAAATGGCCCAACCATTAACTAGAACCAGCCCTCGAAAAAGATGACAATGAAAAGTTACAGAACTTTTCAATCCAAACTAATCATCCAACCGAACACCAGACATTGTCATTCATGATAATGTGAAACAAGCGTGCATTATAATTGAAATAGTTTGCTCATTTGAAACCAGGGTTTGTGACAAGGGACTCAAGAAGGTAGAGAATTACCAGGACTCGAAAATGGGAATGTTTAGACTTCAGAGATACATAATGCTTAATGTTGTGCCTATTATAATTAGCGCACTTTGAAAAATTAGTTACCTCAGTTTATAAACTGGCTGAAAATCCTGGAAGTCGATAAGAGACCTCACGTTGTCACAAAATACTTCTTTACTTGGAATAGCAAGATAGAAGCAAGACTAAAGAGATATAGACAAAAGACAACCCAATACACACAAAACTACACATCACAAAACAGTGAAAGAGTTTTATCTGAACCTGAAAGGAAGAAGAGAACATAACATAAAGCCGGGTGCCACAGAGGCAAAGAACGTCTGGTATAGAATATGGGTACACCCGGAAAGACACAACGAAACCCCAGAATGGTTAAATAGCATGAAAAGATATAAAAGACAGCGAATGAATACTATTGAAACACATCCTCATAAAAATAGCAAACTGGAAAGCAACAGGACTTGATGGGGTTCACGGATATTGGCTTGAAAATTCACCACTTTACACGACGGGCTCATCCACCAAGTCCAAAATTGCCAAAATAAAGACAAGGTCCCAGAATGGATGACCAGTGGCAGAACGACCCTCATTCAAAAGGACCCTGAGAGAGTGAAAAGCTGGGAAAATACCAGGACCTGGTAGGGGAGCTGAAGAAGGTGTGGAACATGAACGTCAGGGTAGTGCCAGTAATAGTAGGTGCACTTGGAACCGTACCAAAAACACTGAAAGTGAGATTGGAAGAACTGGGGATAAGAGGAAAGATTGTGACTATATAGAACATGACACTACTGGGGACTGCCCTATTACTGAGGAGAGAGCTAGAAATATGAGATCTATGATCCCAAGCTGTTAGCAATGTCGTAACAGAGAGATGAGAGGAAAAATGGAGGGGGTGTAAAGTACAGCGCTGCTGTGATAGGTGGGGAAAATATGAGAGTACTCACAGATTATAGATGCGAAGAAGACGAGGCAAAACGCAAAGGAGCAAAGTCATAAACAGCTTGGAGTAAAATAAGAACAGAAACTTCTGCAAAGTCAATACGCCCTCCGAGGACAAAGACGCTGATATAGAAAAACACCCAGCAATGGCTCCAGAGCTGTGGATTAAAAGCAGAAACAGAAGGATTTATACTGGCCGGCCAAGACTTACGCTCACCCACTCGAAACTTTCATGCAAACATCATTTTGAAAAATGGTGCCAACCCAAAATGCCGCGTCTATAACATGCAAGTAGAAACAATAGACCAATTCTTGTCTGGTTGCTGTTTTTATACCGCCAGAATACACTTTAAGACAAGACAAGTTAAGACAAGGATGGCCCAATAACTTCATCAGAAGATCTGCAAGCATTACGGAATACCAACAGACAATAAGTGGTATGAACATCAACCACACCCAGTAATTGAAGATCAGAATGCTACGATACTATGGGACTTGGCAATAAATGCAGACAGGACCATCAAAACAAATAGACTCGACATAGCAATAAAGGACCACCAGAAGAGAACTTGTCTGTCAATTGACATGAGTGTGCCATCTGATCGAAATATAACTGTGAAGGAACTTGTGAAACTAGGCAAGTACAAGGACTTTGGAATCGAGATGCAGAAGATGTGGCTATGGGAAAACCAAACTGTCCTCCGTTATTGACAAGGCAGTAAGGATGAAAGGCACTGAAAAAAAACACCTCACCCAAGTTGCTGGTGACCCTTCTATCTGTGAAATCCAAGAGATAGTGCTCATCTGTATTTTGAGAGAAGCGTTATCATTGTCATGAAAGGGAGTGGAAAGTCAGATAAGTACCAAGACTTTGGTACCTATCCGACTTTTCACATCCTTTCATGATGACGAACTTTGGCAAACATTGTCTGCAAGCTGCTAGCACAGGTGGATTAAGAGGATTTAGTGTCACTTGATTTCCAATGGAAGCTCCTAATTAGTACAGTATTATTATTATTATTATTATTATTATTATTATTAGTAGTAGTAGTAGTAGTAGTAGTAGTTAAGATGCTGATGCTGATAGGGGGAGAAGAAGAAGAAGGAAAGTGGTAAAAGGTTAGAAAACATTTAACGATAAGTATCAGTTGTACAGAACGGAAATGCAACATTTCAAGATTAGTCATGAAAAGAAAAGTATACAACCAATGCATCCTCCCCATAGACACCTATGGAGCTGAAACATGGAACCTAACCAAGAGACAGACCTGCAAACTGAGAAGCATGCGACGTGCAAATAAAAGAATCATGCCCAATCTCCCACCAGACATCACAAGACAACACAATATATTAGGAAAAAATCAGGAGTCTGAGGCATCATAGATTCCATTAAAAAAACTTGTCATATTGCATGAATGGCAGACAACCGATGGACATTGTGACTCATAACATGGATCCCCAGAGATCACGTGCACAACTGAAGCCTATAGAATACAAGATGAGGAGACAAACTAGACAAATTCAGAAAGTATTGGCTCCGTGACGCTTGTGATAGAAGTGTGGCGAATCTTGAGGAAGGTGTATGTCGAACGACGGACGTTGAAAGTCTGACGATGATGATGCGTAGGTAATATTCACAGATTTATTTGTAAGATTGTAATTGATACGCGTGCCGTTAAGCAAAGAGTGAAGGTCGTAGAACTATGTAGAAGTCGATTTACTTCTGGCGCATCATACCGTATTTGGTACAAGATATTTGTTATCGAAATGACGCAAAATGTTTAAGAAACAACAGTTAGGGTAATAAGTTGCTTGAGTCTAATTCCATCGATTGAACTTCTTACACACAGAGATGTATTACATTTCGAGTCAAAAAAGAGCGATGGGTATCTCAGTGCACCCCCATCTTATTTACCGGGCACAGGCATAGGAGAAAGCATTTATCTTTTCGCATCTGGTGCTAAAAAGGTGTATCTATTTGGGATTTCATTTTTGCTGCCTCAAGCTTGCAATAAGGTGTATACAATCGTAAATTCACTTGAAGCAGTAACTGCATTTAGTTTTTCAAGTCATGTGAGAAACTCGCTCAGAGTACAGTAGAAACAAGCCTGGATGATTGCTCAATAGAAAACATGACGTGATCAATGTTTTTTAGTAGCATGATGTTGGGGGTGATCAATTTAAAAAAATTCCAAAAGTGGTGATCAATGAATAACTTACCTCTCTCTTATTTTTTGGATAGTGATCGCTAAAACACTTCAGAAAGCAAGGGTCACGCAAACCTAGTAATCAAATGAGCATAAACTTACATTGTAAACTGACCCGAATTAGAAAAACTATTCAGGCAGGGGGATTTTTGAAAAAAAGGAAAGTCTTTTGTAGACATAGTAAGGAGTGAATGTTTGAATTTTCAGTCCTCTAGCTCCATTGTTGTGGCCTGTAGATGTTATATATACATATAATATATATACATATATATAATAAATACATTATATATAGAGAGATTTGATATATACATGCATATTATCCTATGTAATATTTTTTGACCTTAAGACTGAGATCCAGGGCTTGTCCAAGCCTTTGCGGGTCCATAAGCAGAATTTGATTTGAGGGTTACCACCGCCTCTTAATCCCCGACCCATATTTCTAACCCCTCCCCACACTCAAAAAAGGTCTTGCACCACATTTTACCTCTATGGGGGAATGTTCAAATACATTGCATGTACGCACAAAGAAAATAAAACGCAGTGTTTTTATTGACACGTTCAGGTTGTTTTCTATGATTGTGCTCATAATATGCAGATTAATTTATTTTGTTTACACACTGGTGCGGAATATGGCCCACTGCTTTTTTTTTCAAAATAAGGCGGGGAAATTTATTTTGTTTAACCAGAGATGCAAAGTATGTCACAATGCTTTTTTATCATCATTCGAAAAGGAAGGATGTTCATTTTGTTTGCCCACAACAGGACCTGCTAATGAAGCCATCGAATGGACGCTTATAGGCTGAAGAAAGAGTGGTTGGTCCCAGATGGGTTGAAGACAGACAGTGAAAAGGGACCTTTGACTGGTTAGCAGAAGCTGGAATGACACCCCCGCCCCAGACTGGCTGAAAATTATACTCAGTGGAGCGCCTTGGTTACGACATGTGTTGCATAATGGGGGGGGGGCTGAATGTAATTAAGATGCAAAATACAGCACAACAGCTTTTTTTTAATTGGATAGGTATATATATATATATATATATATATATATATATGTGTTTGTGCGTATATATATATATATATATATATATATATATATATATATTGTTCACGCACATATGTAAAATATGACACAACGCTTTTTTTTAATTAGGTGTAGGTATTCAATTATTTTTTATTAGCTTTCCCTTGATATTTATCAATAAAGTCCTTTCTGCTGAAAAGCAGAGGGTGGGAATCTACGTACTGGGTGGATTTTCTTTCTTTTCTTTTTTGTTTTGTTTTGTTTCAAATTTACAGCGATAAACAATAAGAAATTTCAGTTCTAGCCTTGCCGATCTCTTTGGATGGGTAAGAGGGAGAAGGGGTGGGGAACAGAGACAGAAAAACAGGGAGAAATCTTTGTCCATGGAATTTAAAGTTAAATTTTTGTAAAATATAGTAAAATATAATTTGAAAATAAAATCGAGATCAAGTTTTACTTATTTGTGTCTAGACGAGGGTTTTGGGTTGAAGGAGGAGAGGTTTTCCATACAACAGTCACAGTTCGAAGTTTTTAGAATTCAACCATTCGTATGTTCAACCTCATATGGAGAGACCACAAGACTGCACAATACATCTGGGAGAAGACAGGAGTCAGGGACATCATAGAATCCATTGAAAAACTCAAGTGGCAATGGGCTGGCCATATCGCAAGAATGGCAGGCAACCGACTCACAACATGAATCCCTAAAGATCACATGCGCAGAATATTAGATGGAGGGACTAATTCAGAAGATATGGGCTCTGTGACGCCCAAGATAGAGAGATGAGGCGAATCTTGGGGAAAGTCTGTGTCCAACAACGGACTTTAAGAGACTGATGATGATGATGATGATGATGATGATGATGATGATGATGATGATGATGATGATGATGATGATGATGATGATTTCAATTATTTTGCTCACGTATACAAAATATAGCAAAATTTTTTTAGGTTTGTAGTTGTCAAAATCTACCTGGGTTTCTCAACGATCTCTATGAATATCAATGTATACAACTGACCCTGTCCCTCTTCGTACGACGGCCAAGAGAAACTTGCTTTTCAGACATGAATTGTTTTGGGAGTTCGACACCCGTCCTAGGATAGAGGTCATTACTTTTTTATGAACCGTCGACCAAAACTTCTGCGCTGATCCAAATATAAATAACACTGTCATTTTTTTCACATGCATATGGTAGTTGAAAATGTTTTAACTGGCTGTTTGTTCTGTAAACAAGTGTCAGCTCAATTCTAGTCGAAACCAGGGCCTTATTCTTACAAGTTCTTATGGCCATCCCCTTGACAGGATCCAAGTCAACCGAAGAGATCCCTCAACTCTAATCATACAGCTTACAGTGCATTCATTCTGCCCTTATAAAGTGTTTTCCACGCTCGGTGCTTATACCAGGAATTGAACAGTACAAAAATGAGAGGGAACATTATTCACGCCTACACCGAGAGAGCTAAAGGCAGTAAAAGTTATAGAGCTCTTGACAAAGACATTCTAAAAAGCCTAAAAAGAGTGTCGAGCGGTCGGTCGCTCAGTCTGCTTTTAATTGATCCACAAAATAACCCAATAGTCCACACAGTCAACAACTCTGTTCATAGTTCATGAATTATTTATCAACTTTTCCTTCAACTCATTAATACTCACATTGACACTGGTGTGAAAAACTTGTTTTTCTCAGCCAACAGCTGCCGTCTTTGACTGCCGGTAACCGATACGCACTTTCTGGATATCCCCGAACAAGGATTCGTGGTGTAGTCTCAAAAATGTATATCATAGTCTCAGCGGATTAGTTGCCTCGGGATAGCAACTCCCCATTTCACTAAAAGGGGATGGTTGGGTTCGTCGTGACGCCTTCACGGCTCTGTTCCCCAGGGACGAGACAATTTTTGTCATCGTCCGAACGTACACGTGTGGCTCCTCCGACGTTAAACTGAACGTGTATAAAATTTGCCCTCTTTGGAGGGAAGGGGTGCAAATAAATCTTGTATACCTCCCAGATATTAAAATCACGTGGATGTGATGGATGTTCAGAAAGGTTAACTCGATTGCGACTTTTCCCGTTTAAAAAGGATGAAGAGTGCGGAGTGGCAGGCGCTGATGACAAATACAAAGTCAAAGAGGCAGACTTTAATAACTCCTAACCCTGACCATCAAATCACAAACCCTAATCCTAAATATACTAATCCTCAAAACACCTGCGTGACAAGCTTGCTAGAAACGTTGTTTGAAGTTCTAAAATGGACCTTTTTTAAAAACCCTTCGCGTGTACTTGAGGTGTCATAGAAAGATGGATACAGCGGTCATATTCTTCTGTCAATCCGTTTGTATTCTGATTTATTTCACTTGAACAATCATATCCATATGAAGGCCATAGGTAGAAATTAGTATGTTTAATTATATAATTGATGCTATGGTTGTCTTGTCTGATTCCAGTTATAACCTAAACTTATAATGGATTGGTCAGCGTGAAATAGAAGAATATAGCTTATAAACTAATCTGAAGGTAATAGAAATATGAGATCGTCCTTTTGTGACATGACAATGGATATTACATCTTTAAGCCCGATGGTTAAACATTACAACAGTTTGAGTTGAGTTGAGATTTTACAAAAAACCTTAAGATTTGATTATTATTAATAAATTACCTTTGAATTAGATTTTTTACGGGTATATGCTAGTTTGTTATAATTCACCTCCAGTTTGCTATGCCTGTTGAAGTTTCACAAGAGTCCCAAGAACACTTCCCCTACTGTTTGTTCCATGCCTCTGAAAACGCTGAACGACCAGTTGGGCTCTCCTAGTAGTCTGAGTAGATAGATCAGATGGATAATTGATGTTCATTTCACATTTGAAATGGACACTAATTGTCACAGGCGGAGTTCGAACTCAGATTACCGATTCCATTTTCTGTACTGTTAACCGTTAACGTTAGTACCGTTAACGTTAGCACTGTTAAGCGTCTTCATACTGATGTTTATTCAATTAATCATTCGGATGTCTTCAACTTTGTTTCGAACACAGCGTTTCGGATGGTGCGTAATCCGGTCTTCTTCAGGAGTATGGTGCATCTGCAAACTTTTCTCATCATCAACAATTTATTTTTTTTTTTAATTTTGACATCTTTTCTTTACTATTTCCTCTATTCATTGCTGTCAGAAAGGGACACTGTTTGTCGCTCAGATTTATAAATTACTCTAATCATGCATGTATAATAAGCACTTTCCTCCAGATTTTAAGAACTGAAACTTAGGGATGCGTGTTATAGATGAGAAGTAAATGTTACGTAAGTTCGTGGCCATATTAAAGATGTTATGACCGAAAGTGAGTCATATCTATTGCCCAAGCTGACTAATGCACATCAAAGAGTTTAAATCAGTAACCAAACGCTGGAGTTGTTTAAAATATTTTATTCACATCAATATTAAGCACATTTCAATCTGCTTCACAGCACTCTGTGTTCCAAAACATAATGTGAATTATATAAAGCCTTATTCTTGGTCGATACTAACCGAGTAAAGAGTCGGACAAAGGTTACATTCAACAGCTACAAATTCTGAAAAGGCAGCGCGTATTATACACGAGTAATGTCTTACGAGGATTTCTCTGCCAATAATCAGGGGTGCGTATTATAAACGAATAATTATGTAAATTCTAATTGCATTGGTGGTAATAAAAATTGGCCTGAGAAAATTTGAATGTAACTATCGCAACTTTTTATCGAATGAAGTTTCATTAAAATTGCAAAGTATACACATACACACCAGGAAGATACACATACACATATGCACACACATACCACATACAGACATGTGACATACGTACATAGTATTACATGCATACACACATACTACTTTATTTATATCTACACGTACCCACACAGGCCACCTATGCTCGCACAGACTTATGCACACATACAACATACACAAATATATAGGTATGCAACTATGCACACATATCACATACAGACATGCCACATATGCGTACACACGTACATACACGTACACACACTACATACATGCATACATGCATACCATATCACTCGTGTCCACGAATGCACACAGTGGCTACATATGCATACACATACACACACAGACTTATGCACACTTTCAAACATACATGCATGTATATACGTATGCACATACATACCACATACACGTGCATGCACACATGTTGTGTGTATTTTGTATTTCCGATAAAAAGTTGTTTGATGAAAATTCCGGCCACAAAGGGATTCAACTGCAGAACACCCAATGAAAGAAAACTTTGTTTTGCTATAGACAGGTATACCTTGATTAGTGCGGTTACTTCGTCCCCAATTTTTCCATATGGTTCACAACTGCACTGTTCAAGGTCTTATAATTCATGGTCATGTTTTTTTTTGTTTTGTTTTGTTTTTCAGTTAATACTTAGTTACATTAATTTGGACAGCAATACCTTAACCGTACTAATTCAAAACAGAAGAGCACTATTCAATGTATTCCTGTATTTACACCTCTATGCAACAAGAAGTGTTCAATCTTGGGTAATTGTTTGGGAGAGGTTCACCAAAATATTATGTCAATATTTTGTATAGGAGATGAACAGGAAAGACGCTGTACAAATGACAAATATCCATTGTTTTCATTTTGTTTACTGTGACCCCCAACTTTCACCCTAACACTAACTCTAAACAGCAACCCTAATTATCTTTCATATTACCTTTTATTATACCTTTTGAAGTTGAATTTGATAAAATAGTTTCAAATATTAAGAGTTTTCTACTTTCTTTTGTTCCGTAATAGTTGTGAAAGCAGCAGCTAATCGTATCTGCTAAGAAGTTAACTCCTCCGCAAAATATCGACATAATGTTTTAGTGAACCTATTCCAAACAATTACCAAAGTCTTGTTATGATTCAATGTTGTCATTTTTTCTAGCTTACATTGATTTGTACAGCAGTATCTTTACCGTACTACATCTAAACACCGTACAGATCAAAAGCGCACTATTCAAGGCATTCCTGTACATCTTTTCTCAACAAGAAGTGTCAAACCTCTCTATTGGGTTTCTATTGGTTTTTACTTAATCTTCTCTTTTCTTTTTCCCCCAACACTTATCTCCTCTCTGTTTTATTTCCTCCTTTCTTAATTTCAACAATTCCTTTCTTTCAACCTGTGAACAATAGACCACACTTACTGGACTAGCCCTGATAAAAGTTCCGTTCCGAGATGGAGAAAAAAAGGAATATCGCTGACCAGCAGAAGACGGGGGCCGTACGCTCATCGAGGTGAAGATTATACACTGACTCTTGTTGTTAGCGTAAATATTGTTATTCCTTTTGTGTTATTGTACGACTGATGGTTGAAAACCAGTGACGTCAGCAGCAGATGATGACGTCTGGAATTCAACTGTTACGTTTGATAAAGCGTTGGTCATGGCGACTGTTCATAAAAAAAGACTATTGTCTTTACATAGAACGTCTTGATTAATCTTTTGCCTCCATTACTGCCCAGGGTTATAAGAACTAACATAAGGACTATTTAGTTCTTTGTTTTTATCCACTTCCAAGGCGAATATATCTATCCACGTGCTTATACCACGAAGATATAAGAGAGTTTACAACTGCTACTGGAGATTAGGGTTTATATTTACAACGTGTGGGTTAATGGGATTTTACAAGTATTTTGTTAGACTCTCTAAGAACAGGAGTAAGAAATATACGCTGGATCTGGCCCACAACAAGATTTTGGCTGACCCACAATTATATTGTGATATAATTCTTGCTTTCTATAAGCCTGCCTTGGAAATCAGCCATAGAAATCTTTTTTTCCGCCTGGACTTGAACACGAACGAGCAAGAAATACATAATTATATCACAAAGTTAGTCATTTTGATATTTACTAAGCTTAGCTTAGTCTGACACAAGGTCACGGTAGTGAGGGGATCCAGTGAGGATTCTGGTTGCTATAATGGTAATAGGTAGCGAAACGCGTTTAATAACCAATGCTCCACGGCGATGCAATCGTTCACCAAGTTCAATTCACTTGTTTTCAGAGTCCCAAGTCAGATTCCTCCCCTTGCGATCCAAGGTTTCCTCAATTCCTCCCCCTTTCTGAATTGGCATCTCGGATTTTTTTTCACCTTTATACATTTTTCCCCCAACAGAAATTCATCTTTGATTCCTTCCCTGGCTGTAATTCCCCGCTGGGAGCTAATAAAAACATTAAACTGAGATAAACCGCTAAAAATTTAGCGGAAGCAAAGACAGCTGCTGACGACTATCATTTATTATATGAATTTAGAATCAGTTCATTTTTGTTTTGTTTTGTCTTGCTCTAAGTCCCTTAATGGCTAAAATTTTGATATGTTATAGCTTACAAACAGAGCTTTCCCAAAAGGTATAGCATGCCAATATCAGATGATGATCAATAAATACATAGATGATTAAATGAACAAATGAAATTAAACATTGATTTACATCCAACGTACAGTTTATTTAGCTATCCCCGAAAGCCAAGCGCTTCCCGTAGGAGAATCATTAGTTTAACTCAGAGGTCGGCAACAAAGGCCTGCTGACCAAATCAGTCCAGCAACCTCATCCCATCTGTCGCCATTAAATATGAGACGTTGCATCCAAAAATTCTTTGTTTTATTCATCCATTGGTTGATGGCGAATAGTAAAATTCAGAATCAAAAAATAGAACAAAAATCTCATTTTTAAAGTGGCCTCAAACGAACCAACTTTAAATGTGTCCACACATCTCTCTTACACCCTTTTCGATCGGTCGATTTCTCTGTCGATCAGTTGGTTCAACTTACGTCAAATAGAATTACAAAGGAAGGAACAGATGTGATGTCATTAAAGACGTGACGTCATTGATGTAATTATAGAATGTACGAATTCGGCTTTTTGTATTGAAATAAGAACCATTTACGATTTTTATTGGAAACGATACTCTCGGGATATTTATTTATTGCAATATTTTCCAATCATGAGAATCCATTGACTCAAAGAAAGGCTACTTGGGCTTCCTCCTCCTCATGCAATAAGCAACATGGATGATGAATTGATTGTTTTTGTGAGAAGATTAAAACGTTATAACTCTACGGATTCCTGCTGCTCTATTGATATACTTGGCCCAATTTGGACCTCAATCAAACAGTATTTTATCCTCTTATAAAGAATTTCATAGTTTTCATAGATTGATAGTATACAGAGGTATATGTGAGTATATACTGTTGTAATTGAGAAAACGTAATTAAACAAGAACAGTAAGTTCAACGACGAAGTTCATTCTCACATCCGTATCTATGATTTCAGAATTCAAAAGGATTCAAAACAAAACAGTAGTAGCATTACTATTTGGAGTAGCAGAAGCATGGAGGGGGAAGATGAGGATGATTCACACGAAAGTTTGTTTAGAAAAGCAATTAGTAAGGTTAAATTATAGTAAGTATAAATTTTTTTTATCAATTTGTTATGGAGTCTTCGTGCATTGTTATTTTTCTAATTTGGGCTTTAAATTTATATAAGTATCCTTTTTTGCTATAAAGTTAGGCAGAAACTAGAGATTTCAGTCAATCTTAGCCATTTTCGCAGACAGCTCTAGCTATCGATAACGATACTTAGAAACCCTGTGAGAAACAAACGTTTGATATTTTATCTATTGATCAGAAGGGGTGTTCTTTAATGACGTCACAAGTTCTCTTCCATCATCTTTCTGTTGTTTACAGAACCGACCGACCAACCGACCAAAAAGTGTCTAATAGAAATGTGTAGATACATCTAAAAAGAAAAAAAAACAACAGCTATTTTCATTGCCATGCGTGATCATTATTTCATCTTTTTATTGGCTTTGGTCTACAAGACATGAAAACATTCAGATCGCTTCCTGAAAGTTTACCGATCGCTGGTTTAACATGGTACAAAACCAAACGGTAGATAATAGGGAAATGAAAGATGTGCTGCACTGGCCTTCCGGGTGAAAATGGCCTCCCTGAAAATCAGCCAGCGGAATCCTGAGTTTTTTGAGCTGGGTTAAAACTTCGATTCGAGTTGAACGTGTGAAAGCAGGCATCCCATTCCACTGTGTTTGTTACTTTGATTTTATTCTGCAATTAGAATACTTCGAATATCACAGCAGGGTCTTGTTTTTAATTACTTTTCAATTTATCATATGCTTTTGTAATTAAGAACTAATGAAGTAATTCTTAATCTCAAATTTGACCTTGATCTTGAGTATGCTTCTTCTTTGAAGAAAGAAATGGCAATTGAACAACTGTAACCATCGAAGAGGGAGTAAAAAATAACACTTATTACCCAAGAACAGACAGAAGTTTGAAAAGAGGTTGTATAGTGTAATTGATCTTACTCCAACCGACACGACCTCATCTCTCGAAATAAAATGGCAATATTCCCAGTTATTAGTAATGATAAACAAATCTCAAGGACAATTTTTGATGAAGTAAGTTTGTTCCTTCAACGGCCTATATTCAGCCAGGGCCACCCATATGCAGTTCTGAGGTAAACAAGAAATCAGAGTATACGTAAAAGTACAGATGGAAGATTACGAAGGTCAGGGTCAACTGCTCTTATTTACAAAGAATATATCCCTCAAAGAAAGATTGCAATAAGTACATTTATACTAAAATATATGTATTTGAAATTTATCCATAGAGCAATAATTCCGTGATTTTCATAGGTTATACGATAGTTATATATATATATATATATATATATATATATATATATATATATATATATATATGTATATATATATATATATATATATATATGCACATATAAACATATGCATATCTATATACATGCATCTGTATACATGCATACATATATACCATATTCACATATATATGCATACACGTATAAAAGCATACATATACATATGCATTCATATATGCATACATATATGTAAATGCATGCTTACATATATATACATATATCCATTCATACACACATGCACATGCATGATTATATATGCATAGATATTTACATGCAAACATACGTCTATAGGTATATGCATACATACATATATATATGCATTTATACACATAAATACACGTACATATACGTGCATATGCATTATTATTATTATATATATGCATATATATATGTATGTATATATATATATATATATATATATATATATATATATATATATGCATGCATGCATACATACACACATTATGAATGAATACACATACCTACATGCATATATGTTTATATGGTATATGTCTATGCATATCTTTCTCTCTGTCTCTGTCTCTCTCTCTCTCTCTCTCTCTCTATATATATATATATATATATATATATATATATGTAGCGTTCTGGACAACTCAGTCAAGCAAATAGGCGTCCCCAGGTATTTGCATTTTATCTTTTCACGCTACAATGTTATCCACCAACTCGAAACTTCAACAAAAACAATGAAATTAAAAAGTTTCTCTTCCATAACTTCCTCTTGATTTATTTTTATTGAAAAAACAACAATGAAAAGATAAAAATAAAGGGAGTTCCAGTTTGATCCGTAAGTTCAAGTTCAATAAGTATGCCTGTTGTATTCACACCCTCCGAAAAAAAGAGATGCAAATGCCCGGGGCGCAAATGTCCAGAGACACCAATAGCATAGTTGTCCAGGATGCAATATATATATATATATATATATATATATATATATATATATATATATATATATATATATATATATATATCCACAAATGGGATGATATCGGCTAAATTAAGGGGGGTCTATAAATTTATGCCAAAACATTCATTTTTTGTGATTATTGCTAAACAAGAGGCGATAGAAGTAAGTAATCTATTATTCACCCCTTTTTCCATTTTGTTTAATTGATCATTCCTAATCAAGCTTGCTGTCAAATGACGTTTGTCACCTGACGGTTTCAGTTGAACGACTAACCA
Source organism: Thysanoteuthis rhombus (assembly GCA_963457665.1). NCBI lineage: Eukaryota > Metazoa > Mollusca > Cephalopoda > Oegopsida > Thysanoteuthidae > Thysanoteuthis > Thysanoteuthis major. The sequence goes on along the minus strand of OY735213.1, from coordinate 63,202,017 downwards.
TCCGGCGCTGTTTTTATTATCTAGTATCTTCTCAGGGCGTTATGACAAAGAAGAAGTGGATACCATTGTTTGCCTGATCTGTTCAACCTCGTTTATTTGTTGAGATAAAATTCGGTGTGAATTTATTGTTTCTTTCTCTGAAGATGTCTGCATTGGATCGAAAGTAGTTGATTGCACTTTTGCCTTGATTTATGTCACCGTAAGTGTCGTAATTTTGAAGTAATGGTTTCTTTGGTCTTACGAATGTAAAATATTCGTGAGACCAAGAATTGCCATTACTTCCAATCTACGACACTAAAACCAACGCATGATTGACTTGCTAAGTAATCTTTGTTTTCCTACACAAGACTGACGCAAGGGTTCTATGCGCCCAGGGCGACAATTAGAAGTTATTCAAGGTTTTATCTACCTGGTTGTTTGATCTTCTTTTCCGGGAGGTCAGTGCTGGGCTCCCATCTGTTGTATGCACCCTAGGCGGCTGACTAATTGACCAAATGTTCTGTTCTGTCTTGTGGAAAACGTGTATTTCATTAAAAAAAATTCATGAAGCTTAGCTTGACCTTTGACCTCTGATGGGAAATATTCGTATCTGGTGCTTAGTTATTGGCTCAGTTAACCTTGTTTTGACCTAATATCCAGTTTTATCAAACTGATTGACCACTGGTCTAGTTTTCAAAAACAAAACAAAAAAAAGGTATAAACTAGGTCAAAACTTGGTTAGGGTTGAGAATTGAAAAATAAGAAAAATCGATAATCTCGTTTTCCTTCCACAAAATCTCATCTCATTTCTCGATTTATATTTCCAAATTATATTTGAGACTTCAATTTTAGATTACAGTGAGTTTCTTGGATCTAACATGAAGCTTGACAGTCTGTCCTATTTTTTGACTGACAACTGACCAAGTTCTTTTTTCATATCAAAATTTGACCTATTACAGATAGAGTATTATTTTCAAGTAGATAAGGAAATAAACAACAAATTGAGTCTTGTGGGAGACCTTATACAACATTTAGTTTGTGTCAGCTGAAGTTGATGTGATTGATGCTGGTGAGTTTTACATCTCATAAACGATGCACGTGTACCATATTTACTCGAGTAGAATGCAATTCCAAACATATTAAGACCCATACTTTTTGTCGCTTAAAATCAGTAGTATATATATATATATATATATATATATATATTGCAGATATAATATAATATGATATGACATAATGTAATATCTGATGTATGATTGGTTTATTTCGTAGAGTGCTCAATACATTCAACTTTAAATGTGTTGTTGGTTTAGAGTAGAGCTGGATATGGGAATTCTCAACACAAATTTCGCCCGAAGAAGCACAGACAAGGCAGAATCATAAACGTATTAGTGCAGTGAATCCCCATTCTACTATATATATATATATATATATATATATATATATATATATATATTGTCTAGAAAGCTTTACAGCTTCAAACACTAAACATTTATAAACTTTATCAAAAAGTTTTTTGTGTCACTTTGGTCTCTTATTTCCAAATATTTGTCAGTGCAATTTATGTAATTTTCTTCAGTGTTTCCCCCTGTTTTACGCATACTTCGTTATTGTATCACAATGTATAGATTCTCTCTTCTTGGGATCATCGATTGTTTACCACGTAATCGTTTCAGGGATTTAAAAACAAAACAGTCATATTAATATGGCATCCCTGCAGTGTTACTAAAACACCACCTCCCTTTCAGCTATGTTTTACTTATATAGCTTATGCCATACATGACGTTAGTCATTTTATATAGGGTATTATGAGTATTGTCTATTGATGGTATTTCATGCTATAAATCTTTTATTTCTTGGAACGGTGCTTACTTATATAAGCTACTCAAAAAACGGATTTAACGATAAGGGATCAGGAAGTATAACAACAGACGTCACTCACTATTCGTGTCATTTCTATTGAATGTTCATCCATGTGAATGTGAAATCCGTTGTGTTGGTTTTAATCTCAGATTGCATGCAAACCAATTTATGATATCATCTTTGAGAATATCAATTACACAGAAAAACTGATTCTCTACCAACATATCCAACCAAAGAATTTGTCGATTTTCTCCACTAACCTTAAAGGTAATTTGATTATATATATATATATATATATATATATATATATATATATATATATATATATATATATATATATATATATATTCTCCAATTGTTTATTCTATTTATGCTGTCTCGTCCAAATGATACATTCACTGGGAGATCATTTCAAATAAGTGTTTCTATATAATAAAACGCAATTTATAACCGTATACATAAGTGGGGGAGGTGCGCGCGCGCGTGTGTGCTATCAATTATTTATCCTGGAGTATAATGCTGCTACCAACCAATTTTGACCCAGAGATTTTATATTGAATTTCTCGCGTTATATACGGGTAAATACGGTAAGTGAAATAAGCAAAAAAAAATCTATCGTAATTAAAAACAAGGTGTACGGTTTCCATTTGAACTAGTCGAGTCTTCACATCATTTAAATCTGGAATAGCTGTAAGTTGCAAGCGATAGTTCCAAACCAGGTTAGGCAGGAGGCGGGGGGGGGGATTCAGTCCAAAGAACGAATAAAGCTTTTAGATAAAATTCAAAATTGCGGTGAATGTTTTTGGCTGAAGGGTATTGGGGATTTGTAATGTAAGATCGAGTATAACACTTTAAAGATATCTAACCCAAAATGAAAATAAAGATAATCTGTAATTACTCCTTGTTGCAACTTAATTAAAAGAAAGGGGAGAAGTAGTTATCTTAATGACAAAAGTGGGGAATGACCTTGTAAAGGTTGGGAACCACTGGGCAAGTAGTGTAAAGTGATATCTCGCTGGCCAATCAGTCCTAACTGAGTTCAAACTCTGGCTGAAACAGTTTGTGTTCACTTCGCACTAATGCTCTTGGGAAAGGTATAAATCCGTCTGTCTCTTCCCAGCTATGAATAAAATAATGGCGAATAAATGTGAATGACGCGAATTCGGCTGCTCGTCGCCTCCAAGCTTGTTTTTTTTTTTTTGCATATCGTAAACTGGAACCGAGGCAGAAAAACTTGTGATTTGTAATGCCTGGGAAGGGACGGGTGAAGGCGTAGCCACTGTTAGAGCAATACTTTACTTTTTTGCATCATAAAGCCAGTGTTGCCAACTCAAATTTGAATTTTTTTTGGCTAAAACTCTTTGTAAAATAGGCTAAAATTGGCTAGATCTTTCCTACTTTCGGCTAACTTTGTGGCTGAATATGTTAAGTACGCATTCTGAAATATATTTCCCCTGTGTACTTTGATAGCAATATCAAACTGCAAGTTGAAATGAAGTTCAACATATTTTCAGCTAAGTATGTGGCTAAAAATATCAAATGTACATCTATTGAGTTGGCCATAAAATAAAATTAAAGCGGCTCATTACATTTTTTCAATGGCATGATTTCTATCAGCCAAGTGTATGTGGGGGGTATGAATTGGCTAGATATAACTGAAAAATGGCTGTTTTGGCGTCCGTGAATAAAGCATAAGTTCAGAAGTGGGCGGGTTGAGAAAGAGAAAGAACTATGTAGGTACATCGCGAGGCCTGATACTGCGACACGTGTCATGTTTAACAATAGAACAAAGACAGGGAGAGCTAGGCGCGCGACAGCTTGTGTTCCCCTTGAACACAGGCCCGGCTGGTTGCGCCTGGGTCGGGTGTCTCCTTTTGTCAGCTCGTTCGTTCGCCTGCTGGTGTCGAGAGGAGAAGAGATAGAGACAGTGGAACGACTCGTACGGTCTTTCTTTCTTGTTTCTGTCCCCCCCCCCTTTCTAGAATCTTTTTTTTTTCCCGTTGTTTTAAACGTTATTGTTCTTAATGGACCCCGAATAAGTAAATTCGTTTTGCATATGAATTACCCCGCCAGTCTATTGTTGTTACTAGTGCATGACCCGTCATTTATCTGATGCTTACTTCAAGTGTACAACAACAGGCTCGGCGGATGACTGCTACTGATACTATATGTGTGACAAATAAGGCCGGAAAGGGAGGCAGAAAGTTAGGTAGTTTGAAAAAAGGGCAGACAATGTGAGTGAAGAAAAGAAAAGTAAGAAAAGAAGGAAAAGGGCTGGTGGCTGAAATACTGATAATAAGTGTGACAAACACGACTCCTGTTATATATACCAGTTGACCCCTTGTCATCAAAAAATGACAGCATTAATCGATTAAGTTTGCCATTGCATTGTACTTATAAAATATCAAAAACGTCATATTGCAAAAATTTCTTCTTTATGTTCAATATTTGCTGAATATTAAACTTATCTAAATGCAAAATTAAGTAAAGATATAATTTGTCAAATTTAACATATCAAAATTATATTCTTTATAAGTAATGTCACCAAACGTCACTGATGACGTAAACATGACAGATGACAAATGCACATTGCTAATTATCATATATTTGGATGATTTGTTCTAGATAAGTTTTCAAACCAATTATATCTTAATGTTTTTTTCTTAGAGATCGAATTACAGCATGTCAATTCAATACTCTAGCACTGTCCACCGTGTTTTTAGGTGATTTGGAACGCCTAATACCCTCTTCTGCTCGGATGGTGTAATGGTTAACACGTCTACTTCAGAAGCAATCGGTCACGGGTTCGATTTCCAAAACGAACGAACGAACGGGCGGCGTGGAAAACTATTAGTGGGACAAATGTCCCTGTGCGCTGAGCAGTTAATTGAATTTACACCAAGGTGTGTGATTAGGGTGGAGGCATGTATCGATTGTCAAACGGTCACATCCATACAGAATGTGTTTACCCAGCTTTCAAAATGTCTGGTCAGCATGGAAGATTATGACTAAGTTACACAGTCTGCAATTTAGTGGAGGAAGTGATAAATGACGTCCTTCCTCACTGGGTGACCGTTTGTCAGTTTTGGCAAATAAAGATCCCCCCTCCCTAAAGCGGAAAAAATGCTTTATTCTATTGAAAAGTTGAAGGAGATTTTATTATAATGAAGGCTGTGTTTTTTAAGCTTTCGCAATTCTTGTTTCGATATTTCCAAGTATTTGCAAGGGCGGATCCAGAATGTTGAGCAAAAGTAGGGATATCTATTTTTTTTAGATGTTCATTTCATATGCAATTAGACGATAGATATAGTGACCTTTTGCTTCTAAATTATGATTGGGTTTATCAAAAACCGTCACCCAAAACTGTCGCGAAAACTGTAAACTTGGATTTTTTTCAGTTTTCAAGTTGGTTTGGCTGGCTGCCTGACTGCCTGGCTAAGTATGCATTCATATGTGTATCATGAAATGTTTAACCTCCATTCTTTATTGCATCAATAGAAAAAAACGTTTCTTTAAATCTGCTCACCCCAAATAGGTTCTCAGACGGGGGGGGGGTTCAATATCAAATGTGAGTTTGTGCTAAATTGATCCCCTAGTTTGTGTCTGTTTGTTTTCCAAAATTCGAACTTTCTTAGTGATCATGGCCGAACGAAAGGTAAAAGAAGTAAATTATTCATTGACCACCTTTTTCCCAATTGTTCAATTGATCAGCCCCAACACAGTATGCTGCCAAATGTAGTTGGTGACATGTTGGTTTCTTCTGAAGGACTAACCAGACCAGTTTTGTTTTTTGCTTGTTTCTTTGTTTTTTTTACTTGTTGCATTTCTTTATCTAGATATTTTTTTTAACTGTGCTCTACCCAGGTAGATGGTCTATATCCTCTGAACCCCTCCCCTGGGTTCGTACCTGATACATATGGGGAACTTTTGCATAATGAGTTCAATTCAATTATCTATCACACTTGTTGCCCTTAGCTTCATACGAAGGCTGTTTTGTTATTGATAGTAAAGCACGACTGGAATCTACCTTCATCCTACCAGTCGGGAGGTCAAGAGAGTTTTATTTTGGTGAGTGGTGTAACTGAAAGTTATTGTAAAAGATGGAGCACATTCTGCTAAGCACAAACTACTTTGTTCCACCAAAATAAACTCATTTGATCAAAAGTTATGAAAGTTTGGAGTTGCAATTTTCGCAGAAAAAAATAGAAATTGATTTAATGGAATCTCGCCTTTCCACATGGTTCAAAAGGGGGGAATGATGCACCAAGAAAATCCTCTCAAGGCAAAAATTGCCCACTTTCTGTGATGGAATTCGGAAGAAATAGGTTGATCACTGAGGGGAATTTATATTTTTTATCATTTCGCAAAACCTATGTTACCGTAGCAATCGTTTCTACTGCTATTCCGTCTAACAGGTTTATTTCAACTGAACATACGTTTCTAGATGTGTTGCCAATTTAGCTATTTAAGGACTAGATTTACCTTTCTTTTCTCATTTAGCCATAAATTCTGAATCTTGCTTCTAGCTTCAGGTCTTATATCAACCAATATTTACATTAACTTTACAACCAGAATATTGGTACCGGTCAAGAGTAACAGTGTTAGTAATATCATCGCAGGTTAAGTTAGTGCTGATGTTCACTGACGCTTAGACAGTCATGACTAAAGGGGATGAATGTTTATCCCCAAACAGCTGAATTGGCGTCGCTGGAATGAAGCAGTAAGATTCAAAGTCGGCCTACTCAAAAATCTAAATTTCTGAAATAAGTCTATGAAGATGATGCTCAAAACATTAAATTCTAATGTAATCGGTTACGCAATTCTGTGAGTTTTAACTCTTTCCGATTATTTCACTGATGAATTATTAATTCTGTTGCGCAACATACTCAGGAGACAAAAGATATTTTGATTATTTTATCATGGGGGACCCCGTACGAGAGCTGAACAGACCGAGGTGTCTTAGCAGATCATTTGCGTGTAGTGCATTTAGGCAATCTTTGTTCACCAAAACTTTCGTCAAAACAATATTATCTACCATACTTTGGAAAAAAAAAATCATACCAATCGGCAGAGAAACAATCAAGGAACAAGTGACTAGTGACGATCATTTAATCCTTTAATCACGGAATGAAAGTCTCAATTGATTTTAATGGCATGGTTGCGATCTGGTTATTTTTCGATCAAGACTGTCACGTGACTGACTTCCCTACTGCCACTGTTTCTACTTTTAAACAAAGCAAATCGTGTCCTTACACCGGCTACGGCTTCAGCTATTTCTACATGGATTCCATAAATCACATTGCTACTTACTAGGCCCGTTTGCGATCGGTGAAATAGATCTGGTTACGACAAGCACCCGAAATGACGTCAATCAGTTCCCCCCGTGGCTATTTTACCCATGACTGAGGGGAGAGATGGATTCGTGCCTCTTCCTAGCGTATTAGTGTGAAGTGAACACAAACCATCCCAGTCAAAATGTACACTCGGATCACTGATGATGTTTATCGACCTCTTCATGCTAAAAAAGAGTTTCTCAACCTGTTGGGTGATATCTCCAACCGGTGGGCGATTTCATTCCTTGGATGGGCGGTGAGCAACTGTGCAGAAAACGTTGGGGGTTTTGAAATTTAGAAAAAAATGAGTCAACAACAACGTTTTCTATTATCAATTTACCAAGCAGAACTGTGATATTGTACATTACGTAGGTGCATAGAGAAATATATAAATGTTCGTGCATATTCCTGAACTATACACTCTGTAGGTAGGTACGTGATATGTATTACCCTCTTGAACCCTGACACAGAGATCGTATTGAAAATATCGAAAAACGGTACGAGTGTGCCAAAATTTAATGTTTCTACTTTACGTTACTTTAATTATAGAATCTTGCAATGCGAAAGCTGTTCATTTTTAGTTTGTTTTTTTTTTTTTTTTTACTAATAAACCTGTTCTGGTATCCTTATATTTGCTATTCAGGTGGGCGATGGAAAGATTATCTGTGTAACTGTGGGCGTTGACGCCAAAAAAATTGAGAGCCCGTATTCTGAATCTACATTTAATCTTTACGGAAACCCACCTTCTTCTTCCGTGTTCTCCCTAAATTCGGCTGGCATCATGCCAATAGGACCGATTGCTCCCAATATTGACCCCGTACCAAAGGAGGCCCCACACTACGGTGATC
>OY735213.1:63081494-63191494 GCA_963457665.1 Thysanoteuthis rhombus | reverse complement strand
GAATGGTGTTGGGGGATCTAGTCTAACAGAAAGATCTGAAGTGATTTTGACTATCATTAATTGCTCCATATCGTAGCCTTCTGACAGACTTGGTAAACAAACACTTATGTTAACATGTATGTATGCATGTGTATATGGGGGGGGGTAGCATGTACAAGACGCACAGACAGGAGTAGGTGCAAAAATGAGGTCCCAACTAGTTTAGACCCTCAGTCATCTGGGGCGGGGAGAATGAGTGAACGGAAGATCAGTCGATATATATCAAATACATATTATTAGAGGGAGAGAAAAAAGGTGTTTCGTTGGAGATACGAAACCTTTTAAAATAAAGTGTTATCAGTATATCCACTAAATCTAATCTATCGCCTCACCTGTTCCTTGAATGCACACACATCCGCTTCTTGTCCATCCAGATGTCAAGAGAAAGAAAAAAACGCCCCAGTGAAAAGGTAGACGGAACTATTGTGTGGATTAGGGAGGGGTAGTTTCATTCATATCTAAAGGGAGACGTTGAAATGGCCAGATGGAAGAAAAGAAGAAAAAGCACAAAATAAAAAATAAAATCTCATAGATAAAATTTCTTTCAACAATGTTCAATCTGGTCACAAGGCAGTCCAACGTTTGTAGACCTTTCCATGTCACTATCTTTTCTCATTGTGCCAGTGTCTTTTTTCTTTTCTTTCTTTCCTTCCTTCTATCTTTTCTTTCTTTCTTTCTTTCTTTGTTTATTCATTTATTTATTTATTTTATTCCTTTCCTTCTTTCTTGCTTCTTTACTTCGTTTCTTTGCATTCTTTCTTTCTTCCTTCCTTTCTTTCCTTCTTCCTTTCTTTTTCTTTCCTTATTTTCTTTTCTTTCTTCTCTTTTTCTTTACTCCTTTCTTTCTTTTTTATTTTCTTTCTTTACTTTCTGATTTTACTTCTTTCTTTCTTCCAATCTTTCTTTCTATCTTTCTTTCTTTCTTTTCTTCCCATGTTTCTTTCTTTTCTTTCTCCCCTTCCTTTCTTTCTTTTCTTCTTTCTTTGCTTCTTTCTTTCCTTACTTCTCCATTTTCTTTCTTGTCTTTGTTTCCTTCTTTCTTTCTTTCTTTCTTTCTTTCTGTTTTCTTTGTTAGAAACTCTTAAACAAAACTATCAACGTCTACATATGTAACATCATCGTAGGTTTCTCCCGGTTTCAAGTGCGTCTGGCTGACTAGCTGGCTATAGATGTGTCGCACGTACAAGCCGCACCAATTGAGTAAAAGCCTGAATATCTAACCTTGAATTTTAATTTGAAACTAGAGTAGGTCATTTTACAATGCAAGTTTATGCTAAATTGATTCCTTTTTTTCTGCCCAGTATTGTTCATGCTGTTCCTCTTTCTTCCCATTTTTTCCAAATCGGGCGTTTTTGGTAAAGAGGCGAAAGAAGTAACTTTTTCATTTATCAGACTTTTTCCGATTTTTTGAATTCATCACCCCCAACACGGCATTCTACTAAAAAGACGTTAGTCACACATCGGTTGCTAATAAGTGACTAATCAAATCTGTCTTTTTTTTTTCTTTCTTTTATTACCTTTGTTTTTGTTCTTTTTCCCTTTCTTTTTTTCATTCTTTCCTTTTTTTTTCTCTCTCTTTTATTCATTCTTCTATTTGCTCAGTTTTCACTATCACTTGTTTTTTTTTATCTTTTCCCCGCTTTTCCTATCTTTTTCCTTTTTTTCTTTCTTTTCTCTTTGATAGCTTTTCATCTTTGTTTCTGACTCTCTCAGTCATTTGTTTGTTAACGCTTCTCACTTTCTTCCTTTCTTTCTTTTGTTTTTCTATAATTCCTTGTTTGTTTACGTTTCTATCTTTATTCTTCTTTTTCTTTTTAATCCTTCCTCTGTTATCTGCTTGTACCTCTTTCTCTCTTTTCCCGGGGCACCCTCAACACCTAGCAACCAGTCGACCAGTCAATTTACGTATCCAATCTGTAGCCAGTCAGCTGTTTGCACCTGTCGCCATATCACCTGTAAGTGTGGTATGTGTGCCTCTCGGAATACAACGTCTGGTCTCCATTTATGACCGGTCAGAGCAGGGTGGGGCCGACACCAATCAAACCCACTCCTGATGCCTGGAAATTATTATTATTATTATTATTATTATTATTATTATTATTATTATTATTATTATTATTATTATTATTATTATTATTTTAGACAAAGACCCTTTTGTATTTCGGCACGAGTCGGAATAAATTGCTGGTGGCAGGGTGGGTCACGTGAGTGTTATAGCAATAGTAGTTTGACGTTCTGCACTAAAATCTTTCAAGTTTAATTTTGGGGAATGTGATAAACAATAAGTTTGCAATCTGTATTATAATTAACGTTTTACCCACACGCGTCTGTCTGTCAAACTTCCGTCAGTCACTTTTTAAACAATAAAAAAAATCTGCTGGGGGTGGGTGGGGTAGGAGAGAGGTTCTGAGAATGGAATCGCAACGCAGAGACTGCAAAGAGGGCGGGGCAAGGAAGAGAAGAGTAGGCTAGGGTACTAAAAAGGGTTGAACGTGAAACACGAAGATATTTGCTAAAGGAGAATGGCTGAACTCGTTTATCGAGGAGAGAAAAAAAGAGAGAAATGAGGGAATTTCGTTTTCATGTGTCTGTGAGCGGCAGATTTGTTTAAGTGCCGGTGATGGTCACTTCAAGTAACTCCCGTGATATTTTTTTTTTCTTCCAGATACTACAGTGGTTTGGATTTTACCTCCTAGGTATACACAGAGATGGAAATGGGTTTAGATAACTAGGTATACGATGATGCCACCATTAGTAGACATTGAACGTACAAACAAAAACTGGAAATAGAGAAGTAGGTATACGCCCTACCTCTGTATACCCTCATTCCCATTATTGGGTGCACGGTTTGCATAGCAACAGATATTTTACTAATAAATAAAATACCTTCATGATTATATAAAGATCGTACGTGTCTTTAGATAACATTTTTTTTTTTTGTGTGTGTGTGTGTGTGTAGACTAAACGTTTTTGAAAAGAGTATTCTACTAAAGAGTATCTTTAAATTCTTCCTATCTTGGTTCAGTATGATAACAACGATCGCAGAATCGAAATAGATTGATGGTGAAATACCAATTAAATTTCTTTTGGCAGTTCATTGATATATGTGTACCTTGATTAGAATCATTAATTAGTTCCAAAATCTTCCGTCCTGTTTAAAAACGCACTGCCCAAGGTCTTATAATTTATTGTTGTTTGTTTTCCGTTTGTATCTTATTACACTAATTTGTACAGCAGTACCTCAACGGTACTAAATCAAAACACTATGCTAATCAAAAGCGCACTATTCAATGTATTCCTATATTTACAACTCTGTGCAACAAAAAGTGTCAAATCTTGTGTGATTGTTTGGAGGAGTTTCATCAAAACATTATCTTGATATTTTACAAGGGAGATAAACTTGATAGACCCTGTCCATAACAAATTGTTGTTTTTATGTTGTTAATTGAAATCCTTTCTCTAACACTAAACACTAACCCTAATACTAACCCTAACACTTGATCCTAAATAACAACCCTAAATTATATCATTCGTCGTTGAATTTAATGAAATGCATTTTCGTATCTAATGAGAAGTTATCTCCTCTGCAAAATATCGACTTGACGTTTAGATGAACCTATTCCAAACAATTACCCAAGTGCCTGCGAGACTAGCTTGCTAACTATTATCCAATATTGCACACCAAGTAAATGTTTACTAAGCGTAGCTTCAATTCGGCACAAGTTCAAGTAATCACCTAATAGGGATCAAACTCTTTACATTAGAAATCGTTTGCGAAAGTACCTTGCTAACCACTACTCCATGGTGAGACGCCTATTTATATTTATAAGGTTTCGGTATGTGTGATACAAGGTCACTATTCTACCGTTTAATGACAAAAGCAGGTAAGTCCATTAAATGTGAAACTGGGAAAAACAGTAGAAATATATTTGAAAAGTTTGCTAGTGGCAGAAAAAGACAACAGTGCTGTAATTAGCGGATGTGTAACGAAACATATAATTCTGCATTTTTGATTTTCGATTAATGTCCTTGAAATTATTTGCACGTGTCTTTAACGTGTTTGTTTGTCGTTTTAAACATTTTTCGGATTTTTTTCAAATTGTTACCATGCGTACATTTGAACATTTTTCTGACGTATCATCCTTGGATGATTGTCAGACGAAACAAGCTTATAAGGATTTTTTTAAAACAAGTCAAAAAAATTTTCTCTCCTCTTTCAAACTTCCAATGACAGAGACGGGTAAGACCAGCACAACGGACTTACCAGATTTTATCATTGGAATTCGGATTTTTATGGACTACTTTCCTGGAAGTATGTATAAGTATATATGAATATACTGAATTGAAGATAAGGGTTCAGTTTAGCATTACAGTTACATTGCAATTAGACCCAGCCCAACTAAGCTGCCCTTTTTTCTTTACTTGAAAACATTTTTTTTTTCACTTGAAAACTAAGTCCATTGAGTGTGCATGTTAAATGTTATAAATCTACTGAAACAAAATACATGTTTCTTGAAATAAATCCCTGAAATCCATGAAAGAATACGGACACAAGTTAAATTATTAGATCCTACGTGGTAAGCATCGATGTCTCAACAGATCTCAAAGCTATCTCATGGAACACGCTTTGAAGCATCTCAGTCGCGAATAGCCTGCTCTCTAGGATCTTTTCTATGAGATCCTCTTTAAAACTTTTCTCGTATTTGATTTGCCTTCATGGCTTTTATCTTGCACGCTGTTCTGGATTAACAAGGATTTCTGTTTGAATTTAAATGATTTCATTCTGTCCTTCTTCAATTTCCTCTTTCAAAAAAATGTGGGCAAAATATGTGGGTAAAGTTTGTTTTGGTCCACGCATTCTTTGCATTTATTGAGCTTGGTCGGTAAATCTGAAATCAGTTCGGGTGGATTCAGGGGTTCATTAAGTCGAAGTTCGTTATATCGAGGCTCGTTATAGGGAGGGTCTAATTGTATACAATGTTTAATACAAAAGCTTGGTCGTCATCTCTCTTTGTCATCTACTTCTACTTATTGGGCCACACTTATTGACTTACCCCTGACCCGCAGGGCATGTCTGCTGGAAGCCACGTGTTCGTTGTTATTGTTTTATGGTCGTCTCTTTTCTTTGAAGCACCTGTTGGTTCAAGGTGTTTGTAGATGGGGCAGATGAATTACTGGATGGGTGGGTGTTGGGGTCGATGCTTTCTATGTACATAAATGTCGCGACAGGTGGACCGGGTTTTGACAATCACAACAACGACGGCACGCTTAGATAATTGCGAGTGGATGCCCCTCTCCCCAACCCCTGGCCTGTGTCTTCCCTTTAAATCTTTCTTTCTTTCATTTTTTTCCTTCTTCCCTCTCCTTTCTTTTTTTTTCTTATCTTTTCTCCATCTCATCTTTCTTTTTTTAAAGTTTTCTCCCTTCCCTTCTTTCTCTATTTCTTTCTTTTTAATTTATTCATTCTTTAGTCTTTCTATCGTTTTTGTTTTCTCTTTCTTCTGCTGTTTCTTTACTTCTTTTCTTTCTCGTGCTTTTTCTTTCCTTTTTGTTCTTTCTCTCTTTCGTTGCTTCTTTCTAACTCTCTTTCTTTTTCCTTTCCTTCTTGCATATAAGTCTTTTTATCCTATTTACTTCCTTTTTTTTCTTTTTTCCATTTTTTTCTTTCCTTGTATCCTTCTTTCTGTTTTTGTTTTTCGTTTTTCTTTTTATCCCTCTTTTTCGATTCTGTCCTCTATTCTTGCTTTTGTTCTTTTTGCCCTTTTTCTTTCTTTTGTTCTTTCTTTCGCTATTTATTTCTTTTTCAATTTTTCATTCTTTTTTTCGGTTTATCCTTTCAGTCTTTTTTCCTTCTTTTTTTTTGCATTGATTTTTCCTTCATTTTCTTTTCTTTTTCCCTTCCATTTTATATCTTTCTTTGTATTCTATTTTGTTATTTTATTTCCATATCATTATTTTGTTCTTTCTTTCTTTCCTCCCTTCTTTCTTTCTTTCTTTCTTTCTTTCTTTCTTTCTTTCTTTGCTCCATTCTTTCTTTTTGTCCTTTTCAAAGATTCTCGCTTTTGTTCTTCATCATTTTTTTTTCTTTCATTCTTTATGTCCACGCATCCCAATTAGACGCTTTTAGGTCGGTCAGTCGGTCGGTTCCTTTTATGTAAACAATAAAAAGAGGAGGGAAAAGAATGTGTGACGTCATTAGGAAACACTTTCTCTGATCAATAGATGACGTATAAAGCGTTTTTTTTTTACAGTTTTGCCAAGTATCGTCTGTTATTGATAGCTAAAACTATCTACAAAAATTGCTGAAATCAGCTCAACTTTTCAAATTCCTGCTAACTTGATAGCTAAAAAATTTAGAGCCAACTAATCAAATAAAATAACAATACACAAACATTCCAGAACAAACTATTGGTATGAATTTTACACTTACTTTAATTTAAACTTACAATTTTTTTTAACATCCAAATTTTCGGGTAGACTATCCCACCCTCCTCTCCTCCTTAACCTGCTACTACTATCATAACTAGTACTGCTACTACTGCTTCTTTAAGAATCCTTTTGAAATCATGAATCACAGATATGGACGCAACATGGTGGACCCATTGTTGAACTTATGGTTCTTATCTAGTTCTTGCTCTTTATCTTTCGTTATTTCTTCCTGTTTCTGTAATATGTTCTTTCTTTCTTTTTGTTGCTTTTTTTCAGTTCATTCTAAACGAATAGATATCTGAAATTCATCAATTATGCAATTTAATATTTTCCCCCACAGAAAATCTTGCAACATTTTTTCGTGGAAGTAAATTAGCCGCTTGGTCATTTTCCAATGAAACATCTTCCACTGTATCACCTTCGTTTAAAACTTTTTCATCTGCCACAAACGTCGACAGATCTATGAAAGCCAACACAACTTCCTTTCAGATCAAGCTGAAAAAGGTTGGGAGCACTCAGAAGAGAAGGAGTGTTGGCGAAGTGAGAAGAATTAATTATTTGTTGTTTTTTTACATCACGCTACCTCATATTTTGATTTTGAATCAGTTCTCGGAATTTTAGAAGAAAACAAACATATAAACGAAATGAAGCAAAACTCGAGAAAACCAGTCAGTGTCCATTTTCAGAGAGCTTTTTTTAAACTCTTATTTTTCAGAAACTCTCAACCAAAAATTGTCAACATAGTTTTCAAGTTGATCTGGCTGACTATGTATGTACGTAGGCGTGTATAATGCGTACAGGCAGCACCAATGGAGGTTAAAGGCCGTACATTTTAACATTTGTTCCTCATTATGTCAACTAGAATTTTTTTTTTTCAACATTACCTCCTTAGATACTTTTTTAGTTGGGCTGCAGTTTGCAATGTAATTTTATGCCAAATCCTTTAGTTTGTGTCCGTTTGTTGTTTTTTTAATTAAAACTTTTTAGTGTTCATGAGAGGCGAGAAAAAAACTTATTCATTGATCACGCCTTTTTCAATCCGTTCTAATTGATCACCTCTAATGCATCATGTCAAACAACGTTGGTTGCCTTTCGGTTTCTATTGAGTGATTAGCCAGACCTGCTTTCTGTTTCTTTTCAAATTAGTTTGAAACAAATCGTTTCATTAGAGAAACAGATGTTGCCAAATGATGTCAAAGATGGTGTGAACAACGTTGCCAGTTTCGATTTGAGTCTGCTCTTCCGCTTAAGAGGTGTTAATTCATACACCGACATGACTATTGGAGTTTATTTGTTGTTTTTATTTTTGTTTGTTTTGTTTTTTATTTTTAACGAGCTACTGACTTTTTATTTGCTCTTAATGCAAACTACAATCAGTTAATTCAGAGATACATATCTGCAGGGTATCCCAAGAGTCACGAAAAGGTCACCTTTACAAGCCCTGGAATTCGCTGGGTGGGCGGTTTGTTGGCTGTTTCCCTCCTATGGAAGTGCAGGCGGGGGTGAGTAACTGTTATCGCTGAACCTTGTTCGCATTCCTGCTGAAATTGTTCATGTTCACTTTGGAAGAAAAGAGCATAAATGCATTTCTCCCACAACTCTGCGCCATCACCAGATAACTTGACAAAAGGTCTCGTGACTGGCGTGTCACAATAAAACGGCCAACCACAGTTTGAGCGGTGGGTGCAACTTCGGTCCCAGTTTAATACACCCTAATCATACAGCTTAGGGTGTTCTCACGAGGCTGATGAGTGCACATGAAAAATTGTCTTAAGGAAGGTTTTGCCGCACTCTTCGCTCATACCGGAAATCGAACCCGGATCTTTCTGTAAGTGAGTAGGCATGATAACAATTACATCATCTGAACTACGATGATCGAAGAAAAAAGTAACGGTAACGGAGTAAGAAAGTATTCGCAAAGCAAGTTATTTTCTTCTTTTGCCGTTATTACTCAGGTAAGTACCAGCAAAAAACTGTTACTCCATCGTCAATTTTGTCAGACGTTAATTATTATTCGTATAAGCAGCAGAAGGAGCTGTCAGGGTCTGACATCTTGTCCTTGGCAGAGTCGTCTAAAGAATATAATTCCCCTGTTTTATTTCTTTATTTCCGGTCTACGACAATTCTACTAAAACGGGTGACAAACAAACAACAAAAATAAGATGAACGAAAAACTAGTCAAAAATTAATAAAATAAATATGCTCGATCAACGAAATAAAAAGAACTTGAGATTATTACGATTATTACGTCTATCACTACAACTAAGTGTAAAGGAACATTGAAAAAATTAGATGAAAGGATAACTAGTCAAAACCTAAAAATAATAACAAGCCTTTCTGCTAGGATCAAATTCAATTCCTACTTTTGCTTCAACTGGAGATGATTACTTTTTGCTCAAGTTGTAGAGAAGAGTGGCAACACTTCACTGAATGCATTTCCAATGTTGAAATATAGAGAATGCAATCATTTCATTTTTTCTGGCTCGTTTACACCAAGTTGTAGTTATAGATGTAATAATCTTAGGTTGAAAAAATATATACTCAGGAGAAGGGACTTCACTTGCTAGCCTGGAGACTCAGCATTCGAAATCCTGACTCTTACCTGGATTTGAACACCTATCGTTGGTATCAGTTGGAGATGTGCAGTTATCTCAGCTTAGAGGCACACAAACATCAAATTCATCTTAATTTTTAGGTATCATCATGAAATTTCTTTAGCCAACTTAGTGGTACTACGTCAAACGTCGGGGTGTAATTGGGGCAGCAAAATTATGTAGTTGGCGAACCCACTTACCTGCTGGTCTGCCTATGAAATAGGCATTCAAAATCAGACTTTTTCAACAAGGTTCGAACACCAACGACTGACATCGTTGGGAAACAGGTCTTAATTGAATTCACCTGTACCCTGGGAAAATTATTAGTTGTCTCGAAGTTTATTTACTCGTAAATCGAGTAAACATACTCTAAGGCAAACTAATAAATACGTAACATCTTTTCAGTATATGTTTATGAGTCATTATATTGGTATCAGAGTTCAGAAGAAAGAAAGCGAGAGAGCGAATGAGCGCAGCATCCATTAAAAAAACAAGTAACGATTTAAATCAGCCAACCTACGAAAAGTTCTTTAACACAACTAATTTCATTTATCTAATCAGGCCCTTCCTTACAAAAATTCTACCCTGAAAAGAATGATCAGCTTCCTACCTATCTATATATATATAAAGTCCAGTTTCACCAAATCTCTTTGCTGTTGCAATAAACATCGTTCAAGGTTTTTGTGGTGCTTGATTTAAAAAAAAAATGTTCTACGCTAATTTCTGTATTACAATAAAAGTCTGATTCGCCCAACCAAATTTGGCATGGACTCAGAAGTTTTTCAAATAAAATACAATTGTCACCACAAAACTAACTCGTTCTAGTGAAGTTAGTGTTAACGAACATTTCCGACTTGGCACTTGCGATGGAACTGCAAGTTTCTCAGTCCCTGAATGGTTTCTCTACCAAGGCATGACCCAAGGATTTCATGCACACTAGGTGAGATTGAAATTTAAACAAGAGTTCCCTGCACCCTTATTGAGACTTGAAATTTACTTCCCAGGTTGTAATATAATGACTATTTTATTTCACTTTGAACGGCGATCCAAATTTTACATCCTGGGTGACCGCCTCAGTTCGCCTAATGGTTGTGCCAGCCCTGTCTCTACCATTAAACCTTGTCTCTATTGAATTACAGAATTATTAATTGTCTATTTCAAACAACAAGTGGTCGTTTCTTTATTTAAGCAGATAGAGATAAGAAGAGGAACACGCCCTCAACCACCCAGTTCACTCATAAGTATGTTTTGCACACGAGTAGACCCTTTTGTTGTCAGTAACATTAGCCTCGCCTCTGAAGTGGATAAGTGATCCATTATCACAATTTCAATAGCTTTGGGCAGGTGTAGAAATCGTCAGGTCAGTCATGATAAAACAGTGTTGCCAATTTTAATGTTATTCATCTAAATCAAGATGTTTTTGGTAGCGTCTTCAATTAATATAACCTTCATTTTGTCGTCAATAGACAAATTGTAGAAGTATTGATATTTGCCCCTGGCAAGGGTCAGTCATTCCCTTTTTATGCTTTTTCCCCCCAGCAATCAGGTCCTTCTTAGTTTTTGCTTGAAAGGAAAATAACTCTTTCCAAAACTTGAGCATGGTAGAGGATTCATAATGTTATCGAACAGTTCCGCTGCCTCTGGTATGGGAGGCCTTGGCTGCATCAAAGGAATCGTGAAATTAAACGATTACTAAGTGATTTTAGAGCACAATGTGCTATCCAGTGTAAAATTAGACTTTGTCCGAAGATCATAGGTGCTTCAGTAGAAGAAAAATAAAGCTAATATCCAAAAGCTCAGTAGAATGGGTTAAAACTAATCCTTATTCTATTGGATATCTTTGGATAAACTAGAAATTAAGTCGTGTTTTCAATGCATACCATACATAGCAAGAATCCGGTAAACATTCAAAAAGTTGTGGAGACTACCAACTGACAAATTCAAAAAGCAATAAACGATTGAAAGAAATCTGGCTGTATGTTGGTCATTATATGTTGGATGCGCTCCTCCAGTTGATTCAGAGTTTGTAGTTTGATACGATACACCCTCTTCACCCACACCCAGGAAAAACTAACAAAAATAGAAGAATCTTTACAAAAGTTACGTATAATTTCTAATGGGGGATTAATTCTCACCCATCCAGTAGAAGTATTTACTATTCTTACTTTTATACAACACAAGAACAAGTTTAAATCGGACGAAGGGGATATGTAGATCTTTTATTAGAAGGTGTGACGTCATTGAAATAACATCTATTCCGATCAATTTTTTACCAGCTGTCATCAAAGAATGTTCAAGGTCTGCACTCTTGAATTATAAAAGAAGCCAAAAATGGCTATTGATAATTTTCATTGAAAATAATTCTTGTAGAATATTTCCATATCGCAATATTTTAAAAGTATGGAAATAAATCGATTCAAAGAAATCCTCATTGTTCTTTCTCTCCCTGCTACTACTATCTACTGGTGGACGTAGCATTGGACTAATGGTTCTCGTTATTCTCTTAATTTATTCATTTTTCCATTTGTATTTGGAAAGTCATACTGTCTCAGAGACGTGACAAGCGTCCTCCAACACTTGGCATCGTAGGCGACTGCCTGCGTTGACGGTACCTACAACCAGCCCCGTGCTTACTAATGCATCTTGGAGGCAAAGGTTATTGATACATTACTGATGTTAGAAACTTTCAAACAAAACTGTCAACATAGGCTTCTTCAGTTTTCAAGCTGGTCCGGCTGGATATATATACAGCTGTTTCCTTGTGTTACAAATGTGGCTATAGACTATCCATAATCCCATCCAGTGCGACGAGGTAGGATCGAAACCCTCGCTTCAGACTCATAGGCCGCATCGGTGGAGCTAGTGAGTTGAAATTTTCAATATTTACTCCTTATGTTTCTTTGGGTTTTTTTCACGCACCTCCAAAAATGTTTTTAGAAAGGAGTATGTTTGCAATGTAAGTTTAGGCTAAATTGATCTTAGTTTTTGTCCGTGTGGGGTTTTTTTTTTTTGCAATTTCAGAATTTTAAGCGATCAACGCCCAACAAAAGGCGAGTGAAGTAACTAATTCATCGATCATCAACTTTTCCAATTTTTTTTAGTGAAAAGCACGGCATGCTGCCAATAGAGGTTGGTCACGTGACGGTTTCTATTCAGTCACTAACCAGACCAATTCATGTTTTGGTTTATATACATTAAATAACTCAAAACATAGATTCTGTCTGTTCCTCTGTCCTTTGTATGGAGCTCAAGCACCCCTCACTCTCTCTCTCTCTCTCTCTCTCTCTCTCTCTCTCTCTCTCTCTCTCTCTCTCTCTCTCTCTCTCTCTCTCTCTCTCTCTCTCTCTGATGGACAAGAATCTTAAATATCTATTAAAGTTCATCGGTTTGTTAAAGGTCAGTTGTTGTAGCTTGTTTATAAACATTATTGTAAAAAGACCTTTCTGATCAATTCTGTTGAAATTTGCAGGTTTTTGTTCTCCAGGGCAAATATGTTGCGGACTTTGGACAGTTTTCATTGAAAGTAAAATGTTTTGTATTCCATTAGTTGCCGTTGTTTTAATCTCGTCCAAAGTGGTTGAGATTTTTGGGTTTGAGGACAATAAGATATTTCTTTCAATGACTGTGTAGCAAAAGTAGCATATACCCCGCAATTTCAAGGTACACTGCTCTAAACGCTTGCAAGCTATGAATTTGGATTCAGTGTTTTTGCACTTACATACCTTTCAAGCCTCAAGCATTTAACGTGAGATACTTACATCTTGATTCATTCTCACGCTGACACGCATGAGAGGAAAATTCTCGTGCATTTTTATGTTGAAAGTTAAAAACAATCGCTGGTATGCCCCAAAACAAAGTGATACAGGGATATCTTACATAGTGTAGATTTGACTGAAGCGAGATTTGATATTGTACGGTTCTTAGTATTGCTACACAAATTGATAAGTTACAAAAAAGCACATTAGATTGTAACACCTTGAACAGTACTGAAATTATGACACAAATTACCACACAAGTCAAGGTTGACCAATGCTCTTACTAGATGTCAGACATATTTGTCATATTATCAAACTATATCATCAACATCATCAGTCTTTTAACGTTCATCGTTGGACATAGACTTTCCACAGGATTCGCCACATTTCTCTATCATGGGCGTTGCAGAGCCAGTATTTACTGAATTTCAAATTTCGCATGTGATCTCTGGGGATCCATGTTGTGAGTCGTGAAGTCCATCAGTTGTCAGCCATTCTCGAAACATGGCCTGCCTATTGCCGTTTAAGTTTTTTAATAGATTCTATGATATCTCGAACCTCCATTTTCTTCCTGATATAATGAGCTGTCTTGTGATCTCTCTATGTAAGGTTGAGCATGATTCTCTCATGCGCATGTTGCATACTTCTCAGCTTGTAGGTTCGCCTCTTGGTTAGGTTCCATGTTTCAGCTAAAATTTGATTATTTCGCAAGTAAAAAAGGTATTTGTTTGAACATTCCTGGGTATCTTCTCAAATTAGGGCCATTTTATAATAAACGCTGCAAGCCCTGCGTAAATCCGACCCTTAGTAGAGCAGATAAGAAATGATTATTTTCTTATCAACACTTGTCTCGCATAAAGGTCTGTTTCATAGATTCTGGCGTGTTTGGCAGGAACGTGAGTGACGTCATCTGGTAATTGTGTGCACTTGATAGCAGATAATTTTAAATCTTATATACGTGCGGTACAAAAGTAGGTATGCAGTTATTATAAAGATGATACAGAAAACCACCTATGGTTAATGACCTGATTCGACTCATAAGAAAAGCATACCAAGAAATTGATGACAATAAAGAACTTTATGTCAAAGTGTGCTTGAGTGTTGAAACTGGACAACAAGAATGTGTGGATCACAGATGGGAAACCGTAAGTACACAGGCCAAATGTGAACTGTAAGTGCACTGGCAACATTTTCTTGTGACTGGCAACCAATCTTGGAATTTATGTATCATATAATTTTTTACAAATAAGAAAGTTAATTGTATGATTTATAGTTTTGACTCTACAGATCAATAATATGATAGTCGTAAATCATAATTGTCTGGAAAAAAAATTAGATACGCTTTCTGTAATACAATCGAACTTTCAAGTGAATCCATAGCTCGAATAATAATAATTATAATAATGATAAAAGTCTTGAATGTCCCGATTCACCGAAAAGTTTGCCTCTGCCTGGTGTAAGTAATGACGGCGTGCAATCTCAACACTTCATATATTTCACATAATTGCAATTTGAGCACTTTAGACCATTCATTTGCATTGTGTATTGTTGCGAACATCTCACCTTTATCGTGACTTTCGATTATGGAAACTGTGTACCTACTTTTGTACCCATCTGTATGTTTCTAGAAAGCGTGGGTGAAGTCAGATTGATACGTGATGCATTGTTGCCACGGGTACTGGGTAGAAGTACCCTTAAATGTACTTAAATGGGAAATGCAAAATAACAACAGTGATTTTTATTCTCAATGATAATCGTGTAGAGCCTGCATTCACGCTCATCCAGAAGACGATCATCTGTTTTCTATATATCTCTACCTGTATCTTATAATTACTGTATAAAGTTTGTGTCTGGCTATTTTCATCTCACACAGCATATATTAGCCAGATGTATTAAGTTAACTTAAAGAATGCAGTAGAAAACTGATTGCTACAAACGTAGTGGAAAGCTATTTTATTTCTGACATAAAAAACAACCTTTCACGTAGAATCCAATTGTGTATTAATGAGCCGGATATGCCTTTACCAATAACTATTCTTTGTCCCTTCGTAGCTACTTCTCAGGCTGGGCATTTTGCTTGTATCTATTGTATAATTTTATAATGGTTGATTTTCGGTGAAACGATATTTTACTTCAATTCTGAGTTTAACTTGAGCATAAAACAGTTCTAGGGTTCCCTAAATAGGATGCATATGTGTGCAAAATTCACAGATTGTTTCCCCCTTCGTGAAAAAAACCTCTCATCCCGGGGATTTGTCCCCACCCAGATCAAGAATTCTCGCTGAGATCAGAAGTGGGGTGAAAGTTGGAACCATACAGTCAATAAAGGAAAATGATGCAGTAGAATCCTTTTCTGCAACCCCAACTCAATGCTTCCGTATAAAAAGACTGTGTTATTATTCGCTGATGTTAACGTGTGACATGGTTCCCAATGTATATTTTTGCCCAACCCCCGGGAATATCTATATGCTTTTGCCACCCATCTTCTGGAAAAGTGACAGCAGGGTGTATATCAGGCTTGTGCGGATTTCAACACCATGTGGTTCTCTTTGTTCTCTTTCTTCAAGAAAGAGTTTGGGCAATTTGTCAAAGGGTGCAATGAATCAACTGTTGTACAACGTTTAACAAAGAAAGGAATTGAGATCATATCCATGCTGAAAACGGGAACAAGCTGCGAACCTTCCTCAGAAAACAGGAGAATGCTTCTCAACATACGTTACCCGAGGAAAATACCCAGCGGAGAGCTATATGATATCTGCAGAGAAGAACCTATGTCACAAACAGTCAGGAGAGCTAGGTGAAGATTACTGGGCCACAGTCTTTGACAAGACCTCAAAATCTCCGCGAACGATGCAATTAGATTTTATTTCAAATATAAATCAGATAAGAGGAGGTACAGGAAGGTCAAAAATAAGTCTGTCAGTAAAATTAAAAAGTGACCTAGATTAATTCGCCAATCCCGATCCAAAATCACACATACTCAAAGAGACCGCCAATTGACACTGAGGATGACCTTGAACTCTGACGCCTAGCCGGAGACAGAGAGGCGTGGCGAACAATGGTAAACGAAATGTGTGATGCCCACGCACGGACAGCATTGCCCTACCCAGCATAAAAGTGATAGATAAAAATAATAAGCTGTACACGTAGCTGATTGAATAGAATAATTGGTGTTACAAGCGTTGCTATTAACATCACTTAAGAATTTCAGTTTGCAACCGATTCCCTTCTTTTTTTACACTACCTGAAAAAGAGAGATTCTCTTTCCATGCGGACTAGGAAGAGAGTCGTAGAATGGATCGGCTGAATTGATAGCATCAGAGGTTGCCGTAACACCAAAGCCAAGTCACAGGGAGCCAAAGCTTGACTTGGGCTGTGGGGATGACACACTTTGATGAGGAGATATTTTGCACCCCTTTCCATGAAGAACAGGCAATTCCCAGTTCAAGTACTCCATTTCAGAATTAGATAAATATAAACACATGAATAACTCCGTTGCCCAATGACGAATGAAGCATTAGAGTATTTATTTTTCACAACGAATATCTATCTTTCAACATAGCCAATGCATTTAGTTCAGTGGTGAAAATTAATCATCATATCTTACAACTTATAAGACACACTTTAATTTTTGCAGACATATTATTGAAAAAATAAAAAAAGAAACTCCCCCATTTTTCCTGATCGTCTTAGCTCTCCACACTATCGGATTATTCTCAAACGGGTGTTAACATTGTTCGTATAGCGCAGTATTGTTGTACGACCGATAAAGCGTCCTCCTCTCAAGACAAAGCTTGGGGAAATAACCGTAAAATACGATAAATAGATCTAACAATCAAAATTCAGCCAATGACTGCATCAGGCTACGGACGTAATGATCCATCCTCGTAATTATTGACTATCTTTCTTCTACAGATCTTCAATGTATGCCAACAGTATCAATTGATAAATTTGAATATTGAAGGCGGAATATTAGTTCATAAATTCAAATGCATTTATAGCTGGATGAACCAGAATTATATAATTGTCCGGTGATAGCCTCTAGTTGATGTTCTTGAATGAGGTATTGTCAATATTCTCGTTTTCCTTTAATAGTAAACTGAGACTGACAACTTTAACATGGTCCAAATCAATACAAGTTTTCTTTCAGTTTTCACGTTGGTCTAGTCAGCTGTCTGTCTCTGTGACCGGCTATGTATGTATTGCACATACTGGTCGTAAAGTGCTGAAAATGCTGAAAATTTACTCCTTATTCTGTTTAGAAGAAAACATCATTTTTTTACCCCCCCCCCTTTCAGCGTGAGGTTCAATGTACAATCTAAGTTTATGCTAAATTGTTTCCTTTGTTTATTTGCAATAGTGTTCAGGCTTGTTTTGTTTTTTTATATTTTTTGAGTGATCACCTCCAAAAAAAATGTGTGTGAAGTAAATTTTTAAATGATCACTCCCAACAAGACACGCTGCCAAAAGACGTGAAGGTTTCCATTGAGTCACTAATCAGACCGATCTTTCATCTTATTTCCATTCCTCTCTCAGAAAAATAAAGAATATACTTCCGAAAAAAATTGAACATGCATCCCTTATCCTTGGGACCCCAATTCCTGTCATTAATGCTCTCTAAATTCCTGATTGGTAACCGCTTTTTACTCGATTTTTAATGCATTGTGTATAGATTGCAAGGTACTCATACAAGACTGGGATCCAAAGATTAAGGCGAAAAAGTTATTACCCACGGATCTTTTTTTTACACAAAAATAATACCTATTTTTATTTAGAAAACATTCTCGAAATGCCCATGAAAACACAACAGTATATGTTGCAAAAATCAAAATGTCTATTTACGTCCCCTATGAAATCCCTTTCACGGGAGACGTAAAAAGAAATTATGTCTTTGTTTCAGAATAGAAACAAATGATCCTCTGTGTATGAAAAAACATTAGCATACGAAAATAAATCAGTGGAGGGGAAGTTTTATCGTAATTTTTATCCGGGTCAGTTAAAAAGATTAAAAATGAATTAAAACATAAAGCCGAAGGTGAAAAGTAGCCATAAAAATTAATAATAACGATTTATAATATTTCATTTCATAAAATTAATTGAAAGATATTTTCATCTGACTCTGACTTATGTCACTCAGATCTGGAAATAATACAGTTTTTATTTAGTTTCAATATAATATTTTTATTCTAATTCCATCAAGCCTTATGTACCCATAAATTCAAATAAAGTGGTTTTAGTTCTTACTTTCATTGTATTTCTATTGTATTCATTCAAGTACAATGCGATCTCGAATATAATGTGATCCCCATTTTTTGTTGCTAATAATCTGTAATAAATATATAAGTATATATGTTATCATTTGTTTACGTTCGAGTATAATGATACCCTTCGTCATTTTGACCGTAATGTTTTAGGCAAAATTTCTCGCATTCTACATGAGTAAATACAGTGAATACCTACAAGTTTTTTAAAGACAATATTGAAATAAAGGCATCAGTTTCCATATACTTTAGCCTGATAATCGCCCTTTCATCTTTCGGCGCTTGGCTTTTTGTCTACAATGTTTCTTATAACCAATGGGCCGAGACCAGGATTTTTAGAAACAATAACAAACTGGGATCTAGCTTCGGAACCGTTATCCAGAGCAGCCAAAACAAAACCCTCGAAATCCCCTCCCCCCCAAAAAAAACACCAATAGATAACCCCCCCGCCCCATTGTTATTATATTGTTGTCGCGACAAGATCCTTGATCCGTTGTCGCACCTGCCCGACAGGTGTCCGTGCCTATCAACTTGCTTAACAACTAGGCAAGACCTTAACCTATCGCCACACTTTGACAAAAAATATACAATTGCGTTCGGTGGAGAAGCTCGACTGTAATTTGCAATGCCGCAATACTTTTCTAATCCACCCATCAAAGGGAGAGAGTACCTGCTCTTTTTGAAGGGGAAAGGGAAGAAAGTTACAAGCTAGAGAAGAAGAACAATCTCTGATGGAAGAAAGAAAGAACGAAAGAAAGAAAGAAAGAAAGAGAGAGAGAGAAAGAGAGAAAGAAAGAAAGAAAGAAAGCAGATCCCCATGTATACATGACAACACATATCCCTCCTGCATGCTGGCGTGATAAGGAATGCTGACAGAAGGGGGAGAGAATGAGCCTCAAGGTCTCGAGTAGGTAGATAAGTATTAGCTCTTTCAATCTTCCCTTATTCATTCCCATATTTTATTCTCCCTTTCTTTATCTTTTTTCTTTCTCAAGATAATTCACGTGAATTCATGTTTTCTTTCTTTCTGTCTCTTCACAGCTATCTTGCTTCCTTCTTATCTGTCACCGCCTGCTTAAGTCCGTCTGTCCATCTGCATATGTCTTCTTCTATCTATCTATCTATCTATCTATCTATCTATCTATCTATCTATCAACTACCTGTTCATATCTATCCGTATATCTATCTCAATCTGTCTCAGTCCGTCTATTGATCTCAAACAGTTTCTATCTAACCATCACCCATGACGATTGTAATAGATTGATAGATAGATAGATAGATAGATAGTTTTGAACAGAATGGGATATATATATATATATATATATATATATATATATATATATATATATATATATATATATACATATATATATACATATATATATATATATATATATACACATATATATATATATATATATATATATATATATATATATACACACATATATATATATATATACACATATATATATATACATATATATATATATATATATAAATATATATATGTGTGTATATATATATATATATATATATATATATATATATATATATATATATATATATATGTTGCATTCCTTTTTAAAACTGATCCCTATTAGTCCTTTCTCCCTGATACGTCAAAAATCTTCTCTCATTACCATACATCATCATTGATAGAATTGCCATTCCATCTGACAGTATAGTCTTTATTGGAAAATCTCATTCACCCAGGACTAAATTCCCTTGTGTATTTTGTATAATTTTTCGTCTTATTTTCCTTTGTATGTAATTTCGATTCATTTTGTATCAAGAACAAAAAGTTGGATTTCGAAAACAACAGTCTTAAAACTTGTTATAATTGTTTACCAAAAAAATATACTTTTTTAAGAATAGAAGTGTAATAAAAATATGGAAAAACGTCTGAGCAAATGAAGTATTTGGCCTTTCTTTTACTCCTGTACTTTCATTTAGCCTCAATTCAATTTCATTGATTCTTGGGCAAATCATTCACCAGTTTAAGGAACTCTGGAATAGAAAATGGTTCGCTTTTCTCATCCTACGACTACGTGTCAAAAGTTCAGTGGGAATTTTTTTTAATTGAAAAAAAGAAATCTTCATCCAAATTTATCATTCAAGCCGAAGCACAACTTTAAAAAGGTATTTTTAAGTTTGACTGATAATTACGCCCGGTGAGTATCAAATTTGACATGATTGGGTGGATTAATTAACAAGAGCACCGGAAGCAATTAAGGGTCAAGGAATCACATTTTACAACATATATCTTCATTGTGGAGTTGCAAAGTTATAGCAAAAGAGCAACAAGTAGATCCCAAACTCAGGACCACAAAAGTATTCCTGCTATAATAGCGTTTAGATTTGTAAATGGGAAATCATTATTGCGTTTAACTGACGTGAGAATGACAGATGCCATATTTTGATCTTGAACTAGGCTGCAAATTTTATTCAGTTGGTGATTAATAATAAATATTTTATTCAGTAAATCTGAAACTTTACTTTCCATCGAGGGTATACAACTGTCCCCGCTGACCCTGTGCCAAGAAGACAGAGGGTAGCTGTCCCTGCTTCCTCTTTGTTTCCGACGCCTCTGCGGATCTATTGATTGAATAGCATCCCCCGCCCCCAGTCACGATCACCGACCTGACCAAACAACCAGCAGCAAAGTTTCTTCCCTTTTCACTCGTTTTCCTTTGTTGTATCAGCGCTACCGGACACAACATTGGGCCTAGAACTTTGAAAATTCGCATAAATAATCCACTAAAAATCTTCAAAAAGAACAAAAAAAACAACGTGCAAACACACTATTTTGCCCGAAACCTTGCAAATTGGCAGGTGTACACCACTACACATTTTAAATTCTTATTATTTTTGAAATTGCTTTTAATGGATTTTTAAAAAAATTTGGACATCGCAAATGTGCATGTATACACCTTGGAGATCTAAAAATGTTTTTGTTTTTTATTTTTGGGGGGAGTACTATGGTGATTTACTTAATGGCTGGCGTGTCTATTTATCTATGTATCTATTACAGTCCGTACGTATCTATCTTGTCAGGTCACTAGCTATCCATCCACATTTGCTTTTCAATCAAAACTGGTAGTAAGAGGTAGATGTTTTTATGCTGGCCACGACAACAGCACTCTTTACCCGGGCTTCAAGTATGACGATTCTCCTCGTTACGGAGTTCTTTGAAGTTTCTGCGACTTATGAAAATAGACGGAGAGGTGGCGTCATTCACTCCACCATACACTATTTTATTCATAGCTGGGCTTGGGTTGTCAAATTCATCCCTTTCCTAACGGCATTCATGCTAATCTCAGTCACAGTCGGAGTTTGAACTCAGCTCCCCCAGTCATTTTTCCAATTAATATCGGATAGAATTACTTGACATATCTATTTTGTCATGATAGCTTTTTTTTCCCTACCGGTCAGGATTTTCAAAAAATGAGTGGACCCCAATGATGAGCAATCGAGTTTAAATTTACATTTCTACATTTTTAATTAACCTCACCAAAAAATACTATTTAGGGGCTGGGTTTTGAAAAAAAAAACGTTTCTGTGGACGTAATAATGAGAAAATATTGAAGTGTTCAGCCCTCTATCACCATTGGTGAGGCCTGTACACGTGATACAAACACATACATACTTAGCCATCCAGCCAGCCAGCTAGACTTAGAAAACTGAAGAAAGCTTTGTGACAGTTTTGGTTGACAATTTCTAATAAAGGTAGCAATACAGGTAGATCATTATTCAGCATCAAACGGTGCTTTGGAAAATTAGAAAACGGTTTTCATACATAGCAATACATATATATATATATATATATATATATATGTGTGTGTGTGTGTGTGTGAGTATATATATATATATATATATATTATTGTGTCATCCACAGACAGCTGTTTCGATGTATTACATCTCTTCAGTGTGGCTATAGACTTTCCATTATCCCATCCAGTACCACGAGGCAGGATTCAAACCTTCGCTTCAGACCCGCAGGCTGATATCCTACCTCTGGACTACGGAACTGGACAATCAGCAAGGCTGAATTTAAGCGATATATCCATTTATATAGAAATTCCTCATCCACATATGGAAGAGCATATATATATATATATAATACAATCATCACTTTTGCCAATAGAGCAAATAACAAAAAACAGAAAAAATTAAGTAGCTTTAAAATACAAGCGTTGCTTAGAATTTCTAATGTCAAACATAACTCGATAACCTAAACATATTTATACAAAAAAATTAACCACCATATATATTTCATTCCCCCGGCCACTTTGAAAGAACAACTGAATCACCATGATTATCTTAGACATGTGGTAGCAGTCTAAACCCAGAATAATTAGATTAGCAACGAAGGACATGAAAAAGGGAACCCTAACATTGGGAAATAAATTTAAACGAGAATTATATACTCTCAGAAAGGAAACATACTCCAAAGAACTGATGGGTTAATTCTATACTGATAACGAAAATACCCTATTAATTCATAATTTATAACTACCAACAGCATCCCTACTAAATGAAACAGAAAAACGAAACAAGCAAGGACCAACTACTATATACATAAATATATATAAAGAGAGTAAAAGGAAGACAACCAGAGGAAGACAACCCAAAGAAGACGCCCATTGTCTTAAAAAGGAATCCAAAATAAACTGAATCATTCGCTTGAAGAAGCCCAAATAGGGCAAAAATATAAATATATTTGGGTAGAGAATACTGACTACATATAAGATTAAAAATGATAATAAAATCATAAATAAATTACATGCACCAAAATCCAAAAAATGGATAATCTTAGTTATGGAAAAACGCATTAAAATATAACACTGATCGGATTAAAGATGATTTGTGTGGCGCGCAGTCGTAGATACTTTGGGACTACGTAAATTTTGACTGATAAAAAATCCTTATCTGTGATGAAGGAATGGAAAGTTCACACACACACACACACACACACGTATGTATATATATATATATATATATATATATATATATATATATATATATATATATATATATATATATGTGTGTGTGTGTGTGTGTGTGTGTGTGTGTGTGTGTGTGTAATTTAAGGCACAAAAGGGATTCCCAAGAATCCAACTCTGATTTCCTGGTAGTGTGATTTCGATGAAATATTCGGCGATACAGAGGAGACGCAGCAGTATGTCCGTCCAACAAAAATCATATCTCGCCTATGTATTTCTTTCGAAAAGAGCCAATAGAATGTATACAACTTTGTAAAAGTTTGGAAAACAAAAAAAGCAAAACAAAAAAGACAAAAAAATGTGCTAGGAGGCATCAAATTTCACAACACACTCTAAAGCTTTCAATCTATTTGCACTCTTACTCATTTATTCGATCTCTCACATTTGACCACCTAACATTCAGGTTTAGCTAACTTTTCAAACAGATACAACCAGGCGAACTTTGTTCCCTTCCTAACATAGTTGTAGGAGGGAGAATGGGAAGAAGTAAGAGAAGTGATCAATAAATGTTAAAGTCCAGTATCTCAATTTCCCCACACATCCGTCGAACACGTGCACAAACACAGTTGCACATGTATACATACAATCTTCCTCTCTCCCCTTCTCTCTCTCTCTCTCTGTCTCTGTCTCTCTCTCTCTCTCTGTCTCTCTGTCTCTCTCTCTGTCTGTCTGTCTGTCTCTCTCTCTCTCTCTCTGTCTAATACTATAAAGACAATGAATGTGTCTTTGTTTACTTTTTATTGACTCCAAAACGGCTGCACACTACGGGCTGCAGATTTGTGTAAGAGGGTATCTTGGTCCTAGAATGAACATAGGATAAGTGACACTGACTTCTGGTGACCTCTAAAAGTCAATGAGGATGAGATCATTTTTGGAATTTTCAAATTCAGGGAGCCTTTGTTATACTCAAATAGTTTTGTGTGCGTGAAGACCCGGTTGGTGGGGATACGCGTGTCGGATTAAATATCTATTTTTAGTAACGTAATTATCGTGTTGGAAGAAGCAAATAGAGCAGGTTTATATCATGAGAAAGCCAAGAAAGAATTTCGAATTGAAACAGTTATTTGGGCCTTGCCATTAGCGGAAGCTGTTTAGCTCAATGGTAAGAGTAATGCTACGTTGAAGCGGCTACCCTATCCGTTGCAGGTTCGATTTCTGCGGCATACCCATTTTTTTAATTGTTCATTCTTTTTACGTTGTCTGGGCCAAATGATATATTCACTGTGTAATAACAGGAGATCATTCTATGTAAGAGCTTCAATATAATATAACGCAATTTATGATTATATATATATATATATATATAAATATATATATATATATATATATATATATATATATATATATATATATATAATAACTGTACATCATAGATCGTAATATGTAATAATGATATGTTGTTTATAAGGGTGATAGATTTTCCCTGTATAATATTCGATTTATATGATTGATGGAATGGTGTTAGAACAAGTGAATCAACTGTAACTAATTTTCGCGGGTTGCTCAGGGGAAGTGTTCTTCAATTAGTTGGAGGAATATTCTCCTTATGCTGGTTTTTTCTTGTAGGTTGAATGGTGGTGTATACCAGATGATTTTCCTACCTCCTTCTTTGTTGTTTTCTTCTATTTGATTTTACTTTTTCATCGTATTTAAAAGTAGTTTAGGTAACACCACAGTCTTTTAGAGCTATAGTCAATTTATTTCTAATTTGTTGAATATTATTTCGTTTGAGAAATTGTATATTAGCCTAGTTTCTAATGATTTAGGGACCATTTAACGATTTTGTTTGGGTGATTAGATTTCGTGTTAATATATGTAATTTGAGAATTTCCTTTCCTTGGCAGGTGATATCATTTGGATTAGAAGAAACATTTAAAAAATGTGTAAAATTTGTACGTTAGCCTTAATTTCAACGCTAAAATCTTTTTTTTTTTTTTCATTTCTCACAGTAATAGGGAAAATATTATGACAGACACACATACCAGAATATTGAAACTTCATGTCACCTATACCCAAATGAGACATTTGAAATTCTCACCTTTACCAATGAAACAAAAAATCAGTATCTAATTAATAGTAGTTGTAGCATTCTACTATTACCGTTATCATTATTATTATACCCCCAGTCACTTTAAGAACAGTCTAATCACCTTTTCATAATGATTCTAGATATATAGAAACAAAACTAACCTTGAATATAAAATGAATTGAACATGAACAACTAAGATCATGTAAAAGTGAACCCCAACACTGAGGAACAGATAAAAGTGAGAATATAACACTTCCTGACAGGGAACATACCACAAAGAGCTGGAGGATTAACAACACACTGACAAAAAAGGGTCTATAGCATCCCCTGTAAATTTATAACAACTACACAATAATCTATCTAAACGGGACCAGCAACTCAACTAAGAAAAGAAAAGACATATAAATAGAATGATATGATGGTTATCCATTCAGAAAAATAGACAACCCTTATAACGTCCTAAACAGGGATCTGAATAAATCGAATCATTCACCTGAAGAAGCCAAAAGAGAGTAGAAACATAAACGTGTCAGTGCAATAAATCATTTATTTCATATTTCAGGCTCTACTCTAATTTAACCTTATGTTTAATGCTGAATGTATCGATCACCTTATGAAATAAACCCGTCACATTCAAAAAGGTATGACCAAGTGCACCGAAACACATGAACACACGCAGATATAAAAAGGGATTGGACACTCCGTCACATTTGGTGGCTATGGTTATTCAATTCCTAAGTATTAATATTCGTGTCTGCGAAAACATGAATTAATAAATGAATAAGATAATACTATTCTTTTAAAGGCGTTTATGTTCTCCATGCCTGGAGCGACAGAAACCCGGGAACTGGCCCTGTATATAAATATACATGTACACCTTATTGACGAGTTATTGATTTTCGAACAAGTATATATTCTCCGACAAGTCACAAATAAGCTTTGAATTTATGTTCATGTGACAATTGAGAGGCATCTTTGCGGCTCTTCCTCTGCCTATAACTCTCCCGCCTTCGTGTCTGAGTGAAATTCAAGATCTTGAAATCAGAAAGCAGTACGACGCGTAATTGTAATTCGATTCGGCAAGCGAAATAGAGCAGTCATTATTATCACATATCCAGGGATGCATTGATAATTATTGTTTGATGAGATTTGAGGCTCTGTTTATATGAACGCCACTAGCCTCACTTTGAGCATCTTTAAAGGCCCGGATGTAATGAGAGGTTCTTCTTTTTTAATTTGAGCCTCGACCTTCATCTGCAAAGCCGGAAGCGAGTTGATGTATTGATTACCAGCAATATTTGTTGACCATTTCAGTTGCTGTTATTTATTTTATAACATTTTTTTATTTATTTATTGTCAAACTCTAGTACAAAGTCCTGAGTTGATTTTTTCCTACCGTAACAACAATAAGAACATCAATCTTCGCCAAAATGAGGGATATAAACCAAAATGTCAAATCCACATTCCCCTTCCATGACTCAAACTCGCGACCAAATGATATCCCGGAAGCTGTCTTACTGATATCGAGTCTAAGATATCAACAAAAATCTATCATAGAGATACGCACAAGCTCATTTCATTCTACATTTACATTTAAAATCATATTTTCTATTTGTTATATGCATACAATACAATTGTTGCTGCAATCATCTTCAGTCAAGATAGAAATTGGATTGGACTTTGATATGTAAGCAGCCAGTCTTGTTTATTTATTTGTACGTCAATGTTAATAACCGGTTAATATATCATATTTATTCAATTTCATGGGACTTTATTCCTATATTTTATACATTCAACTTTACTATAATTTCACAACAAAGAAGAAAATGCTGGAGGGAAGAACAATTAAATTCAAGTGTTAGCGTAAAGAATTTTTAATGGTACCATTATTAATCATTGATAACGGATAATTATCAAATCCGCTGATTAGTCAAATTTTGATCTGAATTTTTCACTGTATTATATTAGGTTAACGCGATTAATGGAGAAGTGTTACAACAAGTAAAATCGACAAGGAATGGAGATATTGCTAGAAATTAAAAAATTTTGATCCAATATAAAAAAAAAAGAATATTCCCTAATGTGGAGTCAGAATTTTCACAACTTTTTGCTGGATATTTCCTCTGGAAAATAAAAGAAATAATTGGTAAAGTCTCATGAGCGACGACGAGCTCATTTAATTTATACATCCTTTTTTATTATTGATATTGAGTATCAATCAGTATATATATATATATATATATATATATATATATAGAGAGAGAGAGAGAGAGAGAGAGAGAGAGAGAGAGAGAGTAAATATGGTCAGAATAAATTTTATCTATAACATTTCCTCCATCTTAATTTCAGTCACCTTTCATCGCCACTTGTCAAACTGTCATTAAAATTAAATGAAAATTGGTTCATCGGTTTCTCGTGGCAAAAACGGCAGTTTGGGAATTGCTGAGAATTCATTTCCTTTTTCCAGTCAGCGCTATTCATCGATGGCGATCTGATTTGTTGGGATGAAAGCAACTGAAATTAAGACAAGAAAAATTCTTATCAAAATTAAATAATGGTTTACAAGGCTTAATCTAATAGAAAAAAAAACATTATTATATCATCCGACCGTTCTTGAGTACGATTCAGTGATCTGGTTTCCCAAACTAATGAGAGATAAAGATGTTGTTGAACAGTTACAACCAAGCTGGTACAAGGCCTTTCACCTCCGAATGTTTAGCTAAACTGCAACTACCCACACTTGAGTTCGACCGACAGTCTGCTGATCTCATCCAGATTTATGAAATCATCAACAGTCTTAATAAAGTGTGGTATGACAGTTGGGTCTGTGGAAAACAGTTTAATAAAAAGAGCTCTTGACGTGAGGACCAGAGCTCATGAATGGAAACTGCAGGTGCAACATCTTCGTGGACTGAAAAATTCTTTCTTTATAGCCAGAGTAACATCAGCCTGGAACGACTTGAGTTCGGAAATTAGTGAAAGTTCCATCAGTGAATGCGCTCAAAGCTTGATTGAATCAGAAATGTAATACTCACTACAGCTTCTACTGCGTCGGCGATTCATCAAAGGAAAGGGTGTATAATTACCCTGATAAGGTTCAAAATGGCCTCAAATAAAGATAAATATCGCTACCACCAATACCACGGGGTCTAGATACAATTCGATATCCTAACCACAGATGATCAGTTCGTTGTGTCTTTTGAGGCGATGCACAGCATAGGAAAATGTATAGGCACTCTAGTTAATACTATACGTATATACAAGCGATATAAATTTATTAGGTAACCACTCAGTGAAAACTGTGAAATCTAGTCTTTTTGTACTGTACTTAGGGAAATATCCATAGAGTGTCCTTACTACAGTATGCATTGCAGTTGTACGCAACTCTGCTGATAGATGACACTGCCATAGCAGCTTATTTCGTTCTTTACAGTGATGACTGTCTCATAAAAACTGTTCATGAGAGAATGCATAAAAGAACATCAAAATAAACAAAAGAAAGAAGACACAACACTCTCGCTTTATATCGCAACTGAAATCATATCATTTGTGACGAAAACTGACCAAATTTGCATTCTAGCAAGTTTGTTGCAAGAAGGTTGACAATCTTTGTGGAAATATTCTAACGAATCAAAATCTCTATCTCCGGTAAAAGAGATTTACTTACAGATGCGTAGTTTTTTTTAACGTTTTTTGGTTGCATCGGTCGTTATGGTTAATGAAGCTTCTATAAAAGATGAATTTGATTGGTTCTAGCGGATGTAATTTCGACAAATCAAAAATTAGTTTACTCAGGCCTAAAAAAGCTTGCTGGATATCGACGGCTTCGCAATCAGGATGTTGGAAATGGCCTAAACAACTGTAACGTGTTCACCAAAGACATTTATGAATGCACAAAATAGACCTACGTTGTTTAAAAGAATTTGAAGTATTCAGGGTTTTTCTTTAATTTTAAAGTTTTAGAATTCTTAGAATAATTCTTTAAATAAACGTTTAGAACACGGAAACTACAAGAAAGTATTTCTATTTTCATGATTTGTTATTTGATTCAGATTGTTATAACTTTTGAAAATTTCTACCGCTTGACATTTACCAAGTTTCGCTTCACCCGTCTTGGGGCTCACCAGTGTGCATCAACAAGTCAGTATCGAAATCATTATACAAGTAATGGTCAACAATATAATACATATCATACGAGAGATGTTCTAAAGTTTTTAGCCCAAACATATTTACTGACATGTCAACTAGGAAAGAATACTTTTATTGTGATTTCATTTTTCAACAAATACTTATAATTTTCCAACCAAGTCGATATCAACTTCAATACACTTTTTGTATGGCTTGCACTGCTGCTTAATGAATTTTGAATAAAACTATTTGCCTTGCTCAGTCGACCACTTTTCTGTAGCTGATTGCAGTTCTGCATCGTAGGAAAAATGTCAGAACTTCAAAGGATGCTTCTACAAACAGGCAATAATCACTGGGAGCAAAGTCCGGTGAATAGTCTGGATGAGGTAGCTCATCGAAAGCTACTGTCAATAATAGCTGTCTTTGAGATCTGAGCCGTGAAGATGTATTCCACAAGAAAATATCCTGATCAATCTGAAAATTCAACTTTTGGGAAAACAATACATAAGATTGTTTGGGAAGTAATTGCACAATTTCATGTTTGGAAAGTGATTACGTATTTTCGTGTTTCAAAAGTAACAGATTTTTGAAAAAAAAAACAGATAAAACAAATGCCTGTGAATTCGATTAAATGATTTCTATCAAAAATTTAATCACTATCATTATCAATGACAGCATCCCGACGGGAAGGCAACTTTTCGATTCCCCGTCGAAAAGATTCTGTTTTTTGGTTTTTTTTCAAATCTGCATTTTTTTTTTGCTCTTTAAAAATCTCTATTCTCCATAATGTTAAACTTTACTATACACTATAAATGATACTCTGCCTGATAGAAGAGATGATGAACTAGATTTAGACGTTGTTTCATACTATTTAACCCTGGTATTACCCTATTTGGTCGGCTTAATAATTTGGTTGGTTGGCTTAATAATCTACTGCAGCAAATACGTAATTACTTTCCGAGCATCCTATTATATAAACGATGTATCATAAAAAGGCAATGAAATGAAACAATAATTTAGAATCACTGTCAAAGAAATCATATTCAGGCTCCAAACTTTTGGAACACTCCTCGTATATTCTATCGTTCTTAATGAGGTTTCTAGGCCAGCAATACACCGCACCGAGAGATGATTTGCTGTTCCAGGCTTCGTGTTGAAATATTAGCCACGGGCTTAATATTAATAACACAAGTATATATACCCCGCTGAGATTCTCTTTTTAGAACAGGCTGTGTGTCGTGTTTATTTTGGAGAGCTAAGTAGTCACCAGTACTTTAATATGAACCGAGTCTTTACAAATGAGAAAATAGAAAAAAAAAATGAAGCGAGTGGGAATTAACAACTACCTTGATAGAAATAACAGACAGGTATTTTGCATCATTTACAAGTAAACAAATGTAGTGACTGCATGGCTGTGTAGCATTGATAACGAACGATCATTTCTTAGTCAAGGTCATTCTCCTATTTGGATAATCCCATAAGCAATGCCAAAATCAAATACATATATATATATATATATATATATATATATATATATATATATATAGAGAGAGAGAGAGAGAGAGAGAGAGAGAGAGAGAGAGAGAGAGAGAGAGAGAGAGAGAGAGAAGAGAAAGAAAGAAAGAAAAAAAAAGGGAAAGTTTTTTTTTGGGAAGAGTTATGAAGAGAAAAGGGTTCTCAAGTGAAGAGTTTACTTTTCTAAATTAGGTGAGGATAGTTCTTGTTGTTACGATGGAGAAACGAAATCAACCCCAGCCTCCGACTTGGACTGACGTTTGACACTTATTTTTCCAGCAGAAGAAAAAAGTTTTTTGATTTTTTCTCATGGCTTATATTCCGGACGAAGGCTGAACAGTGGATCGGCCGAAACACTCTGGTAATAGCCAAAGAACATGAAGGAGATCTATTGCCTAAGTAAAAATTCGAATTTCACCATGAGAGTACTAGAGATTTTACAAGTACACCAATATACGCCTGAAATCATAATCCTCAACCTGGACTTGAATACCGACCTATAACAGTGCACCGTTGGGAATACGCAATAGATATGTACCAACCATAACTTAGTATGACGCAAGTCCGTGAAAGTAAGCAAAGTGGCCTCGTTAATAATAAGTATAAGCCAAGTTCCTGGGAACCCGGTCCCAAGGTGGTACCTCTCGATTGCACAAAGTAGGGACAGGGGTATGCTCTGTCGCTTGCAGACCTTCCAAGTCTCACAAATTCTGCGTGAGACACACGGATTTTTCATGCTTACACAAATGAAATG
Source organism: Thysanoteuthis rhombus (assembly GCA_963457665.1). Lineage (NCBI taxonomy): Eukaryota > Metazoa > Mollusca > Cephalopoda > Oegopsida > Thysanoteuthidae > Thysanoteuthis > Thysanoteuthis major. Next base: position 63,159,984 of record OY735213.1, on the reverse strand, counting down.
GAAATTCTCTCGTATTTTTTAAAGAAAGTGTTAGGTTTTTTCTTATTTAATAAACTCGTTGTGATAAAAGTTTTATCATGGATTAAACATTTTTTAAAAAGACTTCTGGACAACACTCTATTTGGGTGTGCCCTTAAACGCAATTTACCCCATCTTTGATAATTCATTTCAAAAATTTTCATGCGCTCAGAGTTCCTTAGACAGCTTTCTTCATGCGTTCCGAATTGTTAGTCGTTTTATTTTTTTTGGGGGGGGGGTCACACAATTCTCACTCATTCTCAAAATTTAAACTTGATAGATGAGTGTTTGCCACAAAAGTTTGTTCGACGTGGCAATTTTGATTGTATGGATCGGCCTTTCTGAGCCCGAAGCTATTTTATTAGGAGATTCATTTTTAATGAATCCAGTATCATAATTTTAAGTGTTTTTTAGTTCCAACTCAAATGTTTCCGTGATTCTGTGATGTATTCTTTATTGCTGTGATACAACAGTCTTTATCATTTTATTAAGACCCTAAAATTGTTCATCATCATCATCATCATCATCATCATCATTGTTTTAGCGCAGGACATAGACCTTACCCAAGGTTCGCTAGACCTCTCTATCGTGGGCATTACAGAGTCAGTACTTTCTAGGTCATGCCATCTTATTTTTTACCGGACAAAGTTTTGCATATCTCTTGGGATCCACACATTGAGTCGTGATGTCTAGCGTTCTTGCAAGATGACGACCGCATTTGCTGTTTGAGTTTCCTAATGGCTTCAATATCTCTGACTCGTGTTTTTCCTCTAATAGACTGTGTTGTCTTGCAGTCTCTCTTTGTGCTTTTGCACACGATTCTCCCCTGTGTACGTTACATGAAACTCCATTTTATTATCAGTGTTAATCTATCTCACATGGACCAATCCGTTATAACTTTTCGGTTATAACAGGCATCAGACAAAACAGACACAACAACCATGCAATTAAAAAATTAAACATTCTTATTTGCAGATACGGCTTTTGCATTTGTAGATTGTCATTGATTGGAAAAAAAAAACCCCAGCAAGCATCCAGTTTGTCCGTGTCAAAATTTACCCCTTACAATCAAAAAATTTAAGCCTGGGGTTAATATACCCCTGGTTGAGGAATACTGTCATCGATAAAAAAGATAGTTTTGCATAGTATTATTGTTGGGTATCCAGTGGGAATCAAGCTCATTATCACTGGCATTCAAGATCGAAGTCACTTGAATAGTCTTCAAGCTTGTTGACCATTACTTTAGGTCAAGGCACCTTGGTGTTTGTACTGTGACATGTGAAAAATCATCGCGACCGAGCTGTCGGTGGGATCGCTCTTGTCAATTTTATTGATTATAGAACTACCTCATATCTAATAAACTATCAAAGATAGAAGCATGTGGTTTTCAACATTCGATAACATGTGTTCTGAAGATGCATTTGGATTCTAAAGAACAGAATTCTAGGGGGGAGAAATGGATAAAATTACTTTCACGAAATTTGCCTACTCTTTACCTCCTTATATTATTCAATTATAGTAGCTGAAAATGATAAAAATACAAATTACCAATAGTGATAAAATCTATGATATTATTGTGTTTTTTTTTCAACCTGTCTTCGAAGGCTACGCTTTCAGTAATAACATAAGGGGAAAGGTAAGATAGTTTAATTAGAGGACAAGACGGGAGAGAGCAGAAAAGAAAGTTTGGTGTCTTAATAAGAGGGTAGGAATAGAGAAGACAGAAAATACAGAAAGATAAGTCAATGAAGAAGAGAGAAAGAGAGAGAGAGAGAGAGAGAGAGAGAGAGAGAGAGAGAGAGAGAGAGAGAAATTGCCCAATAGTATACTGAGAGGATGTAAAGATTCTTCGCATATGAAACCAATCCATATTTGTACAACATTTACATAAAAGCATTGCCAGGCAACGAGGATTAGAAGGGATAAGGGAGAGAATGAGACGATACAGGCAAAAAGTGAGAGGAATTTTCGATTTTCAGCGAGAAATGCAGGAACGGATCTAAATGATGGGGTCCCTGGGGTTCGGACCTCACCTCCCTCTTTTGCAAGGACAAATCACAATTTAAACTTTTTTTTTCTTTAAATGTCTACAAAAAAAAAATTATAAATAAAAAGAACAAATATTTCAGAGTCATCATAAATTATCTTATTGGGCATCCCAAACTTCAGCTCCACCTTGTTATGGAAGAACTGCATTACTCGTAGACAAACTATAACCTTCAATGAAACAAAACGCGGTGAGTAACAAAGTTTTGATAAAACAGAGGTTCGATTGTACTTAAGAATGAGAATTGCACTCATAAAATTACTAACATAAATTTACATTTTTGAGAAAACCCTCTTACATTCAAATTTCTTTAGCATTTTTTACGCCAGGCGTGAGCATAGAACTTCTAATCTTGGCCTTTGAGCAGGTTCGGAGTCCAAAGTCCACAACTTTGGCTTCACTTTGTTGTGATAGTATTGCAGCTATTTTGAGCTCAGCTAATCAGGTTTCAAACCATAACCTTTAATGATCTTTAACCCCGGAACATCGATTGATTGATGAATCTAAAAAACAAAACAGGCAACTCAATTTTCTGTTTGAAGAATAGATCTATGTTGATTTTGAACCTTTAATAAGACGGAACCTTTAGCCGGCTTCATCGGTTTTCAACGCCCACTGCATGGAGGCCGGTTCCATTGGCGCCGTATTGTGGCTGTATTCCCGTGGCCATTCACGTCAGCCTTACCTACTTAACAGCCAGCCCCATACCAAGGACTTAGCATCGGGTCTCATGTCAGAGTACACCTCTGCAACACCCAGTTATCTCTCAACTGGTGAGTTTTGGGCAGTTAGGCTGTGGCTTGATGGAGCTAAAATGACGGGTGGTGCAGCTATGCCGCCGGCCTGAGCAAATAGGATGCCGTTTGATGCAGCTACGTTGTGAGTTTGTGCACTTAAGGCTATGAGCTTGTGCTGTCAAGAAGCGGGCACTGAGGTAGCTGAGCTGCAGGCATTTGGGCAGTTAATCTGCAAGTGTTGAAACAGCTGCGCTGTGAACGTTTACAGCAGATTTATTGGATAGCAATCACTTTTTCCCACCATAACTGTTGATTGAAGTTTTCTTCATGCTCATTTCTGTTTCATTCAACTGAATCGTTTGTTCTTGAAGAAATCTCTGTTTTAAAGATGATTTCAGATGTGATTCTAATTAACTACAGCTAATTAACCTACCCACAATATACCACTTTAATCACTGTTGCTGGTTTTTGGTTGTTCATGTATTCTTACATTTATATCTACCTATTCGAACTTTGCCCAGCCCTAACCGCTCATAGAAGAAACTTGAGATTTTTCTCACACACGTCCCTCAATGAATAGAGAAAATGTGTTTTTTTGTTTTGTTTTTTTGTTTGTTTTTTGAAAATAGGTTTTTATGGGAGGTTCCTTTCAAAATGGAAGCTTACGCCAAATTAGTTCCTTAGTTTGTATCCTTGTTTGTTGTTGAATCATAAATTTATAATCCGAACCATATCTTAGTGTTTTCATCAAGGCATCCTGATTTTATAACCCCTGCTATCGAATTTATGAGGGAAAAAGCAATATATATGGGTTACGATTATTACGAGATGGTAGTTTCTCATCTTTCTTTGACAGGATTGAAACAGTATTGATGATGAAAGCTATTCGCTTCAAAGAGTTCAACTATCTTGCAAAACGCATAACTTTACTTTAAAAGACATCGAACATCACATAAATTGAGTGAGTTGAACTCCTAGCCAGCGCAAGGGTGCTTTTTATGTTTTTATAAAAGTTGAAGCTTGGTCCAAAAGTCTCAAATACCAAATTTCAATTCAATCTAGCCACCTATAAAACGACAAAAGTCCAGCCATTTTTAGGACAACTTTTGTAAAAACTGCAAATGGTGCAAAATCTTTTCTGAGGGTGTCTAGGAGTAAATATTCGCTTTGCTTCCCCGTCCACTTTCTTTCTTTCTGTCAGGTTTTATTCACAACTCAATTAACCTATTTACCCGAGACTCCAAGAGAACAGAGAGTGACACAAGGTCGGTGCAATGTAGAGATACGTGAACGTGTGGGTAGGAATTCAAAAAAAAATTCTCTCTAAGCCTCACCTTGATGCTTACAAAAGTTGCACCTCGGCGCAAAATTTTAGCTCGATTAGACAATCTCTTTGGCAGTTTCGTTGGAAGAAACTTCGAAAGGAGCAGATCCCTTTGCCACGTGAGTTCTGTGAGTAGACCTTCGCCTCGCCCCGATGAAAAAAAAGCAAACAAGGAATTATTATATTTAGAGTCAAATTAGACGAATAGGACGGTAAAAAGAATCCCCCAGCTTACGATCCTGGATCACCCCCTATGATAATAACAAGAGGAAGAAAAATGACATAACTGGTTTTTGAATTTGTTTCTTGTCTTTTGCTGTCCTTTTGACGGAAGAGGAAGTTAGCAACAAGCCACTGCCTTCCAAGTCTTGTATCTTTCACAGATTGCAAGTGACGTCCTTCTACCTTTTTCTTGTCTATCAGCAGGCAAGAACAGAGCTGCAGATGGTAAGATACTCGTGAAGCAGTTCAAAGTGACCGTATTGACCTGGAAAAGCAAGTGCGAATCCAGACTTGCTTTTTATGCAGTTGCGTCACGTGACCAGTCTGGAGGTCATAGGGTCGGTCGTCTGGTTCCTTCCTTTTCTCTCTCCCTCTCTCTCTCTCTCTCTCTCTTTCTCTCTCTCTCTCTGTGATAATCACAACATTTGATGTCGTTGTCAAGGAGGTGGCAGGTTTATTTGCTTTACACTTCGAGTATTTTCTTCGTGCAATTGCCTATTTGTCTTTCTTTTAGGTCGTATATATATATATATATATATATATATATATATATATATATATATATATATATCAGTAACAAACAAATCAAGATTCAATACGTGTATATCATGAAAGCTATAAGCTCTGACTGAATTTAAAAAAAAATATTTCTACAAAAATGTTAATAATCACTATGCACTCCAGTTAATGATTTACAAAATGATTGATCCTGATCCTGCCGGAGCGTCAGATGGTAACAGCAAAGCTGTGTTTTGGCTGCTTCCTTGATGGTTGTGACTTCGAGTTCAATTTGTACCGATGTCGAATGTATTATAGTCCCTATTCAAATGTCTTTATGATTATCGTTTCAGTTTTCAAGTTGGTATGGCTCGCTGGCTCTGTATGTATGTTCCTTGTTCACAGGCTGCACCAATGGAACTATTCGGGCCGACAAAAATGTTTTTTAAACCCTGCCCTTAGATAATGAAGGGTTCACTTTGCAATGCAAGTTTATGCTAAATTGGTCCGTATTTTGTACCTGCTCCTGTGTTTCAATTCTGACTTTCTAATGATCCATCAAAAAGCGAGAGAAATTACTTATTCATTGATCATCCCCTTTTCAATTTTTTGATCGATCATCCGAACATGGTATGTTGCCAAAATACGTTGGTCTCGTGTCAGTCTCTATTGAGTGACTAACAAGACCAATTCATTTTGCCTCAGCATTCAAGTCAGTTGAGACATTAGAATTCTGCCAAATTTTCGAACATCTGCCGCTGACATTTCTATTACAAGCAATCGAATCTCAGCACGATATCGCCGGTGCTGATCTTTGTAGAACGTACTATTAAGAATTTTTTTCAACTAATACCTTGAGAAATACTTGTTATATATAAAACTCACCGATCATAAATTCACCTTAACACAAAAACGTTTCTTGTTTTTAATCTAAAGTCAGCAAAACGTCAACCAAAACTCTCAACCAAAACAGAAAACGCATGATTCTTCAATTTCTAATTGGGTCTGTTTGTCTGTCTGTCTTTCTGTCGGTCTGTCTGGCTGGCTATATATGGCGTATGTACGGGCCTCACCAATGGGGTTAAAGGGCCGAAAAATTAAACATTTACTCTTTATTATGTCTAGAAAAAAACTTTTTTTTTAATTCCTCCCGAAGTAGGCTTTTTTTTTGTGTGGGGTTCAATTTGCAATGTTAGTTCATCCTAAATAGATCCCTCATTTTGTATCCGGCAGCATTCGTGCTTGGAGTAGGGGTATTCGTACACTTCAGTTAATACAGCCCAACAAAAGATGAGAGAAATAATTCATTCATTGATTACCCACTATTCAATATTTGATTGATCACTGCTGCCAAAAGACATTTGTCACTTGACAGTTTTATATCAATAAACTAACCAGACTGTTTTTTTTAATTCATTATATCTGGAAAATTTTTTCATTTTTTTTCCCTTCTCGAGCATATATGACGGTGTATAAGACGATTTTATTTCAAGATAAGGTTTTTGCTCAAAATTTGGGTCGACCTATACATGGGTAATATTCATAGATTTATCTGTAATTTTTTTAAATTTTTTCAAAATTCTAGATTCACACTAGTATTGATGACCCTGGGTTCAATTTCAGGTAGATTTTCAAAGCAACATCTTGGTTAGATGCAAAGAACAAAGAGATAAGAACACCAGACATGCTTTGTGAGTTTCAGTGGTTTCGGAATTGGTTTTCACGGACTACTTGTGTCCATATACCACTGGTATCCACCGACCACTTGTGTCCATATACCACTGGTATCCACCGACCACTGGTGTCTACGGATCACTGGAGATCCGTCAAATGATGCTCGGGATCCGCAGTAATGTTCTTCCTTATCCTGAGTTTTGTGGCAGAGAAATATTATCATCCTTCACAGAGATATAAAAACACATTATCATCGTTCACAAGTGCCAGAATTAAAATTCGGATGAATGTGATCCATTTTAAGTTATATGATTTTTAATGGTAAAAAATGTCTCTTCATTGTAGATCATTGATTAGTCTAAAAAGAAATGCTTAAAATAAGGGTCTTCTAGAATATTTCTTTTATAGAAGGGGTCCTTGAATTTGTACGATTAATGCAAGACGGACCCAAGTTTCTATCGGGCCCCTAAGCAGGATTTGATTTGAGGGTCCCCACCGTCTCCTTGAGGACTCTCTGTTGGCCATGAGCACTAAGCAGCCGCTTATTCGCTTACGCCTCGGACCAGCTCTGGGGAATACATCACGCAAGTGGGCACGTGCCTTGTGTGTATGAATTAACATACAGTGATTCACTTATCAGTGTCGCCACTGAATACATTTACACAAGTATGTCCCTGGTATGTATAAATATTAATTGCATAGATAACAACTTAATTGAAATGAAATCGGTGAACTGAGTTTAAATCTCGACTGAGGTCGTATATGTCGTTTGCGTTGCACTACGCCTTTGGGAAAAGGCATGAAACCACTTCTCCCTCCACTTTTTCATTGCTAGATATTGTAACCATAATATGCCACAATGATTGACGCCTGGGTCAGCCCCAATTATTATGGGACCCTACGGATAATTTAATTTGACCCCCTCCCCTACTCCGATTCCATTCACGCTCTCTCATAGGACATTTCAAACGCTCTCGGAAGTCATTTGATGACCACAAGGCCCTACGCAACCGTTTAATTCGCATGTACCCAGGTGGGCCCTGAATTAATGCAAAAAATCGTCCTCGTCCAAATCTTTTATCCCAATTCAGACGAACGATACTACACTAGGTTTTGATTGGATAGTTTGATAAAGACTAATCGCGTTATTACTGTGATGTCACTTCCTGCCATTTCTATTCGACTGAAGGTGCAGTTGAAGTCGTGGAGAGTTAAAATGAAAGATCGGAATTACGGATCAAGTAAACAGGTTCACTAGAACCAACTGATGGTTACTCACACCGAGAACGATCGATCAGAAATTTCCTCACATCAAAACATTTGCATTTGGTGATTAAATGAGCTAAAGGTTGCATATATGACAGTTTAGTAAATATTGAAATAGAATCTTTAGAAGAGAGAGAGAGAGAGAGAGAGAGAGAGAAGCACAATCATGTACACACAACACAGTCGAATCTAAGCTGCTCACTTGACTAATATAGGTATTTTTAACTCCTTTAGAGTTTTATACATACATCAGCAGTAACTAGAAGACCAAACTGAAAATTTTATTTGTCCTTATTTCTTCATTGTTGTAAAATAGGCACCCAAATCAATCCCTAGCCCTCAATGAAGGGGTCACTTGCTAGGCTTTTTGAAGGTCTGCCTACTCAACAAGCTAAGGGACACCAGACTTTTGAAAGGTCTACCCATGAACCCCGAGTAATACTTTTGTGGCTCCTCAGGGACCCAATGTCGCCTAGGTTACTTGCGCAGAATGTTGGATATGGGGGTAGCAAAGCCCCAGGTTCCCTAAATCTCTTGCTATACCCCAGTAGATATCCTTGTTTTATGGACTACAGCTCGATTAAGCATATCAAATACCTACTCGGGTGTCTCTCATTAAGCTTGTGTAGTAAATCCAATCCTCACTGGTTACAACATCGTCACGTAGTTTTAAATTCATGGTTATTTATCAGAAGAGGTACGATAAAGATGAAATTAGCTAAAATATAAACAAGAACAGTAATAAGTTCAACGATGTGTTCACCATCCTTACGCCCATATCTGTGATTGCCATTTCAAAGGAATTCTAAGCGAGGTAGTAGTAGCATACCAGTTATGGTAGCAGGCGGAGGAGGAAAGCGAAGGTGAAGATTGTTCACCCGAAAATCTGATTATAAAAAGTCAATTAATGAATTTAAATTAACTAAGTGCGCATTTATATGAGTAATTTGTTCTGGGGTCTTAGTGTATGGTTATTTTATTTGATAAGTGGGCTTTAAATGAGTGTATATAACATTTTCAGTCGTAAAGTTAGCTGGAAATTGAAAAGTTTAGCCAATTTCAGCCATTTTTAGAGACAGTTTTAGCTATTATTAATAAACAATACTTGGTTACACTGAAAAATACTTGATACGTCATCAACTGACGTGAATAGATTTAATAGCGTCACGCCTTTTTATGACATCATACTTCTTAAGACATAACAGTAGCTAGTAAATGAAACACAACAACCCCCTCCTCCGTCTTTCTGTTTTCCAATGTAAGTGGGACCGACTGACCGACCGAAAAGCACCCATTAGAGATGTGTAGAGACATCTAGAGAATAAAAAAAGAATAGATATAAAATCAATAAACTGATCAAATACTTATTGCTTATCTAAAATCTTTTTTCTTCAATTGAATCTGTTTGTTGGATTTGATTCTTTCCTTTTGTTTGTTGATTTATTGTTGATCTCTTTTTATCTCATTCTGATATATACTCACACAAATAGACGGGAAAGGTTTCTCCCACTTATATGTTCTGAGAATGATGTGAAAAAACATCGAAATATTTAGAAAATCCATCACAACTATCATTCTTTATCGGAGTCAGCCTTCAATTTTTGTTTTGGCTGTACTTAAAGTTCTCGTCGTTACAGTGGTATTTTCAATAAATTGTTATTTTTGTTGTGTGCGTCAGTATTGCAATGTTATATTAACAATAACAATAATTTTATACTACTATTCACTTTCATCTTATTTTTTCCTTTTCTTCAAATATCAAGTTGAAGGTAAATAAGAGAATTATCTTTTTTCTAATTAGTACTAATGATTTACGGTAATTCGTCTAATAATGATAAATAATAAATGTTTTTGAAGTCGGACATTTTCGGACATTTTTGCGTATTTGGGTTCAGAAACGTCTCCAACTATCTGGCAACCTTGTTCTTTACATCTAAGTATGCTTTTCGTAATTATTTCCGTCCTCAACGTCTCGAAATTTCCTGATAGATTAGATTTTTGAAGACGACGAGATTAGTCCAAAGTAATTTCCTGGATTACTACTTATCTTTTCTGTGAATTGAAAATCCAAAGAAGGCGTTGTCTGAAGTATGTCAACGGGTTTCGGTGAACTGTTGAAATGGCGGGGTTACTCGATATGTAGATAATTCCTGAAGCCAAGCGGAAGTTGACGTCGTTATCAAATGCGCAACAACCGCAATTCCTGAAAAAAGAAATCTTTGATGATAGTCTTCGAGAAAAGGAAATTAAGGGTCTTGATTCCTTATCAAATGATTCTTTTCTTCTTTATTAGAAAACGTCAAGCAAAACTGTCTGCGTCAGCATAGCTTTTTTTCTTTCTGTTTTCAGGTTGGTCTGGCTGACTGGCTATGACTGCATCCTCCAAGCCACACCAATGAGGCTAAGAGGTAAAAAAATTGACCATTTACTCCTTATTTTGTGGATTTTGTTTGTCCAGAAAATAAAAGTTCTCTTTTTGTTGTTTTTTGACCCTTGCACCCAATATTTTATTTGGGAAATTCAATTTGCAATGTAAGCTTATGCTTAATCAATCCCTTAGCTTGTGTCCAGCGGCATTCAAATTCAGACTTTTTTAGTGACCTCAGCCTAACAAAAGGCGTGCGAAGTAACTTCTTCATTGATTACTCTTTTTCCAATTTTTAAATGATCACCCCGAACATGGCATGCAGCTCAAAAATCATTGGTCACATGACGGTTTCAATTGAGTAACTAACCTGACTTATTCTTTATTTCCTTTCTTTCTCCTTTTAGCAGTTTTGAACATCAGGTTTAGATGCAGATAGCAACGACTTACCCCCACCATACGAATTATCCTAAGATAAAGATCGGCAGATGTAAGAGGAAGTAGATATCATCTATTATGATTATTATATACCATCTATTCTGAGGGCCAAATGCAGAATCTGGATTCCTTGAATTGAGTTTAGTTAAAGGCGCAAATTTTCTGATTATACCGTAAATCTAAATTCAATTTGATGTAATCTCTTTGATTTGTACGATACTATTTCATCTCAGAATTCTTTTATGTAGTTAAAGGGGTCTGGATTCTACATTTCATACTTGTTTTGATTAAATCAGATTCTGATTACGGTGTAAACATAGTGTTTCTTCTTTTTTTTTCTCCTGTGTGTGAGTGTGTGTGTATATATGTGTGTATGTATGTGAGAGAGAGAGGGGGGGTGTATGTGTGAATGAGCTTGTGTATCCAAGTACCTAGGTAGATAACGGAAGCTTTGAGAGACTGGTATTCTCAAGTGTTCACTCTTTTCACTCCATCAACCAGAAACATTTTCAGTCGAGATACAACAAAGCACATCCCACGGAATCTTATTCGACGTTGAAGAAAAAAGATGACATCAAATACAAGAGGATAAAGAAGAAGAAAATCGTCTCAAAGATGATGAGAAAGATGAGAAAAAAAAAGGTACAAGACAGGCTGATTGCAGGGTGTCAAACTTCACTTTATCTTCTATTACGACCTTAGATGATTGCCGCAACTTTTGTAGTGTATATATTAATGAATGAAAATATTTTTTTTTCTTTTGAATATCTAATTTAATAGATATATTTCTAGGCGATAGTACGGGTTCACTTTACGACCGATGAGTTTGGAGAGAAGATTACGACTACGATTGAAAATATAGTTTTTTTCAGTGTCATACAATGTCCATTAAAGAACAAGGAGAAAAAAGGTTTAGAAAATTGTCGAGGAATCTTTATAAATAGCCAATTTAGTTTCGCACGGGGCAGAAAGTTATAATTATTTATTAGAATGAAATAAGCCCTTGCGTATCTCGATGATAAATTTTCGTCATTATACAGTTATGTACACAGTTATCCCCTATTTAGGGCCCACTGGAACCGTTTTTGACACCGGGTAAAGTCAAAAGGTAAAAAAAGAAGTGGTTCAACCGAAAATTGATCATCGTTCAAAGCAGTGACGAAGTGGCCAAATGGTGAGGGAGTGGCGTTCCCTTACCTTATTTGGAAGGAAGAACGGCGTTCCTCCACCATCTATATACTGATACAATTCTCATTTTTTTTATCCGTCAAATTAGCGGAAATAGTTTATTGTAGCTATATATATATATATATATATATATATATATATATATATATATATATATATATATATATATATATATATATATATATGTGTGTGTGTGTGTGTGTATATATATATATGTGTGTGCGTGTGTGTGTGTGCCACTAAGCCCAGCTGTAGAGGCTTGCTTCACTACAAAGGATCGCGAGAAGAGGCAGCTCTGCGTTCCCACACTTCTTTTTTAGCTCTGCACCAGATTAAAAGGTGTTATTTCAAGCATTCTAATCGTGCAATAACGTCCCAGACAAACCGAATTTGTCATTTAGATAGTCTGTCTATTTCAGAAACTCTGGCACTGTTACACAAAAACACCTGCGTATTTCGAATTCAACTAGACTAGAATAGATTAGTATGTTGCACTATTTCTGTTTTCCTTGAATTTGGTTATGTAAAAAAAGCGTTACGTAAGTTCAAATATATGTTTGCAACTTTTCACCTTCCTTAAGATAGATTTAGGAAACATTACGATTGCTAAGTGTGTTGTTATTTTTAGAGTACAACAGTTTTTATTTTTTATCTGTGCTAAGTTTATTTTGTATTATTTGAAATGATTTCGGACATTTGTTTAAATGAACAATATATTTTCTGCCTTTCTGCCATCTTTCAGGAAATTTCACAATTCCATCCCCCGGTCTTTTGCAGTCTTCTATGGAAATGATTTTTACTGGTGTCTACAATTCTCAATTAGGCACTTTTTGCTCGATCTGTCTGTCAATAGATTCCAGTCACGTTAAACAACAAAAAGGTGAAGGAGAGGGTATTGTGTTTTATTTACCAGCTGCTATTTTGTCAGAAGAGGTGCGATGGCATGAAAAGGTTTGACGTCATTAAAAGGAAATCAATTCGGATCAAAAGATGACGTACCAAAAGTTTGTTTTTCACAGTGTTGCCAAGTATCGTTTATAATTAATAGCTAAAACTGTCTTCAAAAATGGCTGAAATCTGCCAAACTTTTCAATTTCCAGCTAACTTTAAAGCTAAAAATGTTATAAATACTCATTTTAAGCACATGAAATTTGTTCGATGGAACAGCTTCAAAGTATAGCATAAAATCTCTAACCAATGGATTCATACCTGCGCTATGTTAAAACATGCCAGTACAGTCTTATAATAGATAGACGGTGCCAAAATTTGAAACAATCTCAAGTTTACATTTTCACAAGTATTCAGAGCACACATACATTTTTCACCGGAAAAAGATTGTTTGACATGACGTTTTTCGCACAAAATCAGAACAAGAATAGTTGTAAGGCTATGAGATATGACGACTCTTTCTTTTGTGATGAAGTGGTGATGAGACAAACTGAAATGTAGAAATATTGTCAACTACAGGCTGCTATTGCAGGATCTTTACTTAACTGACGCAACTGAAAATATAGTGAAATAATGAAATCAATTAGACGAGAACACGTCACTAACCAATGGACGAAACTTTTATGATAGCATGGTTTATACGTACTAATCGCCAGTGTTACCAATTTGGCGCTTTTCATGCGAAATTCAGCGCATTTCTCATTTTGGTAGTGCGAAAAAATGCTGAATTAGCGCAGACGTGCTTAAATATTTTGGATATCTTTATGGTGACTTTTGACCATGTTTAGCTTTTGTTGGCGTTTTTTTGCCATTGTGGGTGTTTTGGTCTTTTTTAGATTTAGCACATTTTGGCTGACATAATAGCACGAAAATATTTTCTGAGTTGGCCACACTGCTCATCAACCAGTTTCTTTTGGTTCGTTGCTAAAAAGATCTCTCAAAATATGATGATAAAACTACTAGACTGACGATTCTGTGGCGGAATCGATGCTAACATAAAACCCGCGCTGAACTAATTCAAGCCTCGGAATATATCTATTTGGAAGAATTTCCGTGGCATACTTGGGAAATAGCGGCGGTACACTATTATATCACAGCACAGTTTGAGAACATCTACTTTAACTCAAGAACGGAAAGTGTTGAATGCCAGTGTGTTATAACGGCGTTCGATACAAATACGGATAATTAGATATGAACAGGTGGCTGGGCTGAAGAGGTCGTTCACCTTAACCGAGTGGTGACAGCTTTAACAGCCGACGCTACGTTCGTTAGAAAACGTCGAAGGCCCTTCTGAGAGAAAACGAAAAAGATGAAAATTCGGCATTCTTGCATAACAAAACCAGGCCATTTGCCAATGATATACGCAAAGAATTGCGCCCTTACAGCCTTGATGGAACAAACAGACAGCTCACTCTCTACAACTGAGTGTGCGTGCTCATCTCAATGCCATAAGCATTCGAGCTAAAACCTGTAAAGTGCATGATGTTATGTATTAAGGTTTCTATTTATGCCGCTAAATATATACACAGAGGAGTGCAAAAGTAGGTACACAAGTTATTATTGAAAAGATACAAATGTTCGGCGCATAGTTCTTATTCACTTTATTTCCCTTATCATTTATTTGCACGTATCATTTTTCATTGTTTAATTGTTGTCATCCCAATTGTGACTTTATTATCCTTTTGCATGTATAACTTTGTAATCATCTCTACGCCGTTTTTCGATGATAATAACTATATTCTTACCCATGTATACTATATATAGATATGTATATATATTCTTAAGGTGATTGTTTGTCATCTTATTGGGGAATGTTACTTTGAAATAGGTAATAAAATATTTCATCGGATCATTGGTCTCCCTATGGGAATTGATCCTACGCCCTGCTGGGCAAATTAGTATTTACATTGACATGAATATATATTCATGTCGTCTTTAATTAGAACTAATATAAAGCGAGCGAGCTCATTTTTAGGTTATACCCGTTTTATTGACGTCTTATGTTCTCTTAATGATGGCGGAGAATGTGGAAAATTGTATAGTAATATATACCCTAAGGATCTTGAACTAAAGTGCGAACGTGATGGAATGCAAGCAACGTTCATATATTTGGATATTAAATTCGAGGATGGAATGTTTGTCTATTAATGTTTGATGAAAGAGACTCCTTTCTGATCCGTATCTCACGAATAACTTTTAGAACAAGAAGTATTCCATCTTATATAACTTCTGGAACCATAGAATATTTGAGAATAGCTCGGGCTACTCTTATAAATATTTGATTTTATACCGAAAATTGTTTCTTTAATTGTAAGAATGGTTAATCAAGGCGGCGAAATTAATTTGATAAAGCCATGACTAGAAATCCTGATATTTGATTAGCCCGACCATATTGAAATAATAACTAAAATTGAAGAATATGTTCACTAAAGTGTAAAAATAAAATAAATGAATAATACATATTGAAACTATTCAATTTGTAGTAATGTTAGTAGCATTAGGTAACTAAAAAAGATGGATCCAGTCTTTGTCAGTGTGAAAGGTCATTGTATGAACTGGAATCAGGGAAAGGGGAAAACATTTGGCTCTGGTCCATTCATCTGACTGGTACGTTGTTGGATAGGGTGGGGAATCGAACATCGAATGCCATGTAATAATTTTTTTAAGTATATTAATGGAATAGGTTATCGAGGTGTTACTACCTGCTAGAAAGTGGTTTCGTTTCAACTATGTATATAAGAATACTTTATTTGATAATTCATGGGAAAAATCGATGGAAGCTTCATGGTATACGACGTGGGGAAATTAACTTCAAGGTTAGTGGGAAAATTGTCAATTCTTCGTTTGAATAGGTTGGTAGAGAATCAACTCAAAGAAGTTTTTTTCTTTGTTACTAGTATTCTTGAAGATGATATCATAAGTTGGTTTGCATGCATTCTGAGATGAAAACCGACACAACGGATTTAATATTTACATGGGTGAACACTCAATAGAAGTGATACAAACAGCGAGTAACGTCTGTTGTTATACTTACTGATTCCTCATCGTTAAATACGTTTTAGTGTAACCTACATAAGTAAGCCAGGTTTTGGAAAATTAAATGTAGTATAAAATAACATCCATATACATTACATTATGATGATACCCTACATAAAATAATAAACTACATTTATAGCATAAGCCACATATTAAAACCATAAGTGAAAGGGAAGTGGTGTTGATCAATACTGCTGAGGCGTCATGTTAATATAACTGTTTTGTTTTTAAAATCCCCGAAACAGTTAAATGGTAAACTACTGATGATCCCAACAAGAGAGAATTCAGGCATCGTGCCATAATAACATAGTATATGTAAAACAGAGGAAAAAACATAGAAGAAAATTACACAAATTGCATTGACAGATATAGGGAAATAAGTAACTGGAGTGACAAAAAAGTCATGAAAAAGTTTTTTAATGTTTAGTGTTTTAAGTTGTAAAGCTTTCTAAACTATTAATATATATATATATTTAATATACTTCTAGAATCTTCACAGCAAATTTGTTTCATGCTTCTTTGCAACTCTCAAGTAAGTTTTCATAAAATTCTAAACATGATCTTATGTATACCGTTTTGTTCGTTATTTTATCGCCTATGTTTTGAATTTGAATTTTTGTTTTTGTTTTTTGTTTTACAGTCTAGAATGTACTGATTGTTTACATTACTATCAAAATGCTAAGATTACTGCTTCAAGGTTAAAAACGTGTATATATATATATATATATATATATATATATATATATATATATATATATGTGTGTGTGTGTGTGTGTGTGTGTGTATGTGTATAAAAATTATCACTATAAATCTATGATATAAATGCATGTGAGAAATTATTTTATATATATTACTTTATGTTATTTACGGTGTCGTTTATATTTCAATCGTTAAAGTTTTGTCCGAAGTATAGTATGCTGTACATTTAAATCAACGGTGAAGTGCCCCGATGGTGTCTATTAAGCTTAGATCAGTCTGTACTAAGATGCAGATGTAAAATTAAAAAATGCTTAGAAAGAACACATTCATTTCCAAGTATACCATGCAGAATAATATATAAAAAGGTATTCGAATATTATTTTTTAAAATTACCATGGAAATGTTTTTTTAAGAAATGTTTTTTTAAGAATGGGGGTCTAGATCTTTCTGCACTTGCATATGATCATTTGAAATGTTCCCGCAATACTTCACAGTGGTATGATACCATCACAGTCATAATACACTACTGTAACTTCTTGTAATGAGGTTAAAGTAAAGATCTCAACCGAACAAAATAATGAATTTCTTAAGCAATAAAATGAAGGTTTGAGCCACAGGGCCATTGCAAAAAATGTGAAATGTTTCTATCAGTGCAATTGAATCGATTACTCTGCTGGGGAATAAAATTGGCAACACGTCAAAACTCCCCCAAACTGTCACGCAACGGAAATTTTCTTGATGGACATCTAGGTATTTGCTAAGAAGAGTCAACATGGATCCAGTGGTTGCTTGGAAAAAGATCCAAGATTATTTAAGAGCAACCAGTACATGCGTCACTAAAAAAACTATTAGTAATGAATAGGAATTGGAATTATTTGAATTCATGTACTCCATAATAACATCTTTGTTGAAAAAAAGACGAGATTCTCGGACGAAGTTCGTACAAGAACATCTAGAGAAGTCTACTTGTCTCCGGGAGAATATTCTTTGGTCAGACAAAATGAAAATTGAATTTCGGAGGTACACCAAGCTTGTCATGTATGAAGGAAAGATGGATGCACCTATCATAATGAAAGAAAAAGTGTCTCACGGGGATGGGAATATCATGGTTTGGGGATGTTTCTCTCTCAATGATACGGGAGCACCTCACGTGATTGAAGGAACCATGAATGGATCGACGTATACGAATATTTGGAAGATTTGATCTCTTTGGAGCAACAGCTGGAGTTTGAAGACGGTTTGATCTTTCAACAAGTTAATTATCTGAAACATACAGCTCAAGTAACTCGCGAATAGTTTGTTCAAACCAATGTTGAGGTGTTTCAGTGGCCGAGTCAATCTCCTGACTTTAATCCAATTGAAAATTTATAGCGAAGCTTGAATGATCGAATTCATCAGAGGGCCCCAGAGGGACCCAAGATACATTGATGATTTGAAGGTCTTTTGAATGGGCCGGGGTTTCAAAATAATGTTCCAAAGGGATACGAAAAAAAGGAATTGTAAACTAGGGCTATACAATTAAATATCAAGATATGAAATCAATGTATCCGAATACTTTTCCCCGCCATCATTTTTGTTTATATTTTATCCTGCACTGTACATTTGGAAATATGTGTTTATTTCGTAGTAATTGGTAATTTCATATCAAAATACATCACCTGTGTGAATTTAAAGTAAATATAAACATTGAAAGAATATTAAATGAATGTTTTGCAAAGGTCCAAATATTTTTTTCTCCAACTGTTTATATACGTATAACGTTTGTTTGAGCAGGCATGTAAATATGTAGATATTCGTATGTATACATTGGCCCACAGGTATATATATATATATATATCGTTTGCACGTGTGTGTGGGTGTGGGATTAGTCCAAACAACTGTTAAAACACCTGTGGGATATTTAAAGAAGTAAGTTTTAAGTATATTTACTTAAGAATAGACAAAAAGACGGATGAATAGATACAAATCATATTTAGCAGTCGGTGGCTTTTTTGACGATTTCTAAAAACATTTCTCTAGACAGATACTACAGACAGGAATAGAAATGGCGGGGGTGCATGTGGGGTAAGGTGTATACTCATGGGTGCTCAATTGCCAGGGTCGGAATAAGCAGGGTCGGGAAAATCTGTCAATTTAACTAATGTAGAAGGGTGGAATAAGCTGCGGGAGGGTGGGTCGGAAATTATGGCCACCGACTCAATTTAGTAGTAGGAGAAAATCGTTTGAGAAAGATTTATTTTAAGGGTGGGGTAGGCACATGGGGAGTAAAAACGTATAATACTGACAGGAACAAGAACATTCTTTTGTTAATTAGTTTAACCAAGTCTCCCCCCCTTGCATTGTTCAATAGCTATCTTTCAATGGGAAATTTTGACACATCTGTAGTTGCAAACCCCTTACTATTTGGAAGGAGAGAGTAGAGATGACTCTCTAAAATTAATTAGCAGCGAGTCCTAAAAAGAACGGCTGAGGTTGGAAATTTTCCACAAGATTAATAAGCGGTGCCGGAGGGGGGAAGCAATTAGGTAACTAAGAAAACCTACTTCTCAATTTCCAGGTTTTTTGTTTGTTCAATATCCACTAATTGAGACATTACCGTATACCTAGTTCCCCAAACACATTTCAATCACTGATTACTGATTGTCCATTCTTTTTCTTGAAAACTCTATCATAGTCATTTACAACAAACAAAAACCTTAAGATTAACGATATCTCCGCCATCTGTGGGAGTAGTTGTTGGAAGAGGAAGGGAAGAGCAAGTAGTCTTCCTTTGAGTCGATTGATTGTCATACATACGATTTGTAAATATTCAGTGAGTATTATTTATGAAAAACATTTGTGCCTATTTAGATGTCTTTTAGATACAAAAATGCAGACCTCGTACGTTCTTTTATGAAATCGTAGCCACTGGTAAAAATGATCGTAATAAATGTTCTCTTTATGATGACACCTTTTTTTCTTCTTTTTGTTGTTTAACGTTACTGGAACCAATCAACCGGCCGACCGACCAAAAAGCGTCGTGTTGAGATGTATGGACACATCTATAAAAATTGAAAACAGTCAGAGAGCACATACCTCTCCAAGAGCCGTACATTAGATGAAAACCTTCAGAAAAATAGTGACCCTCCTTCACATGTGAGTATGTTCAAATAAATAACGAACAAACCTGATGATGCTGGTTCAAAATAAACATATACTTTGATTTCATAGATCTGACTCTAATAGTTTTTGAAGAAATTTTTGATGGAAAACGAAAAACACTTAGAAAAAATATTTTCAACTGTTTTGTTTTCTGAGAGCGTGAAAGTAGCCATTGAAATTGAGGAACTTATTCTTGAAAAATTGAACCTTAAAATGTATGTTTCAGGCAAATTGTGAGCTGCTTATTTCGGATAATCCTAAAGTGAGGGTCCTGTTTAACATTATAACTACATTGTAAATAGAACGCCCTTCGAAAACCTGGAAGAAATTATCTTATCAAAACAGACAAATTTCCGTGAGGTTCAAAGGTCAAATTGTTCGAAAGAATAGAATTGAAAGGGAAAAAAACATTTCCTATTTTTCAGGGCTCTAACCACTCGGCTACTGAACCACCATGACTTTGAACCTAAGAATTACAGGTCAAAAAGAAATTCAAAAAATATCATTGAAACCCCCTAGCATTTGAATAGCTTCAAATAATGATGGAAACTGCATCCTGGATGATGCTGATTCAAAATATACTTATAGTTTGATTTCATTGTTCTAATTTTCATTCCTTTTGTGAAAATCCTTAGATGAAAAAACACAAAGAAAAACTATTTTTCGATAGACTTGTTTTCTGAGATCGCGAATGGAGACCCCATAGCAATCGACTATTATTATTATTATTATTTATTTTTTTTTTTTTTTGCAAAACTCGACCTAAAGATGTACACTATAGATAATTATGATTTCAGACATGTCTTTGTTTCTGTTTTGAGATGTGTAGTTTTCTATATAATAAAGTACAAACACACACATATACACGTTAGTACTTTATAATATAGATGTGTGTCTGTATAACAAGATCGTCCCTTCCATTGAAATCCATTTGAATATTGTTGAACCACGAGAAACCTACCTTGAAAAAACTAAAAGCTGAATAAAATGCAAAACTCTCCGTACCTAACGCTAATCCAAACATAACCTTTCAGTTCGCTCAAGGCCTCAAATTCAAATCAATTTTCTCCCTAAATAAATCCGATTTACTTCAAAAACTAATCTGAATTTTACTCCAAAACAGCTAAAAAAAACATCTTCAATTAATCCCGAATCGATTTTTCCATCTTTTTTTGAGTGCAAGTTCAGATAAAAGCATTTCCCAGACAGAAGTGCCGATCCATCGCTGATTAATCCCGTTATTTTTGACGGATGCTATGTTAATAGCGTACGGTGAAGTGAGTAACGACTCTTCGGGTTCTTGTTGTTTCTAAATCTATTCCATTTATTGCAGACCTCGAAGAACTGGTCAAGATAGAGAAACTTATGATATGTGAGGCCTGGACAGGGACAGCTGATGCCGTGGCCAGCTCAAGGGCACTGCTTTACACGGCCTTTACTCTGCTGTAGTTGTTTGAAATAACATTGAAGTTCATACATGTTTCTGTTTGACGTATGTTCATAAAAAACTGTCAATTAAAACTGTCTCCAATTCTGTTAACATAGGTTTCTTCAGTTTTCAAGTTGGTTCAGCTTGTTATTTATATCTGTTTGTATCACACTTACGCGCCACCCCAACGGGGCTATAGGGCTGAAAATTTTGACGTTTACTCTTTATTGTATCAAGTAAAAACGGTGTTTTTGTTTTGTTTGTTTTTTAATCCCACCCCCTAAATAGGTTTTTAGTAGAGGTTCAATTTACAATGTAGCTTTATGCTGAAGCAGTCCTTATTACCCCCTTTTTTTGATTAAGATTTTTTAGTGGTTACTGTCCAATAAAAAGCGAGAGATGCATTATATTCATTGATTACATCTTCTTCCAATGTTTTGATTGATCATCCACAAAACAGCGTGCTGTCAAAAAAAAAATGGGTCAGTTTCTATCGAGTGACTAACCAGACCTGTTTTCTCTGATTTAGGACTGTTTTCTTTTTTCTTTAAACTCATCGCGAATACAGGTACTCATATCGCAATTTCCTGAGTGACAGATGAACAGGGCACCCCCCTCCCCAGATGAGGCCTTCTCACTGAGGGCAAAGGGTTTGAAAGTTGGAACTTTGCAGTGACCGTTGATCAAGAGATCATTATGAAGTATGGAAGCTCAAGACGAGTCACAACTTAGGAACTCCCTATTTCCTTACCTAACAACAATATCATCCGGATATATCCTTTTACGTCTCACCCACGAATATATCTTTTTGCACACTCTTACCTGGATACGTGGGTGCAAATTCCCATGGCCTACATGTCGTATAACACCATGCAACGCAATTTTTGTTCCTGGGTAGTGAGTGTTACTTACCGTTTGCTTATGTGTAAAAAAACATAGAATAGGGCTACTATTCATCTCTAAACTCAGCTTTTGTGTCCAGGATAGTGATATTCTTACGTAATTGTTTTTATTACTTCATGTGATTAAAAATGTGCAGATTCGCCTGTTGTCCAATTGGAAATAAGCAGACTTCAAATTATCACTGTCCCAGTCGCAAAAGCAAAGTTTGAAGGGAATAATTGATATTTTCTATATTTCTGATTTGATCACACGGAACAAAAAGAGGTGAAAAAATGTTGTAAAATGTAATTGATCTTGATCAAAGCGACACAGCTTCATCTATCCGATTGAAAAATAATGTAAGTTTATTCCTTCTGCAGCCTACATTAAACCAAGGCCATCTGTATGGGTTCTGAGGTAAACAAGGAATTGGAGAAACTCATGAGTATAGATGAAAGATTAAGTTTGAAGAGAGTGATTGACAATCTCTCCACTTTTTAGACATCATAAATCAGTAAATAACACTTATTAGCCAGGAACAGAAAAAAAAGTGTAATTGATGATCTTGTGTCTCGGTACGACTTCTTTGCAAGGAAGAAATTAAAGATCTGGCGGAATTGGATACCCGAAACGGATTTTATTATCATTTATTTGCTTTTTCATCAAATAGTAATTAGTTCTAACGGCTTCAATTCACTTCATTTACTCCCTGGCTGATTTTCATTGGGCTTCATTTCGGAAATGCTCCCATCTGGATATGATAAAAACAAGAACCTTAAGTTCAGCAATGCGTCCACCATCTATGATAGTAGGTGGTGGGGGAAGAAGAGTGAGAAGTCTTTCTTTTAGTCCTTTGATTCTCATACTTATAAAATATTACGATCTTGGAATATCCTTGGAGTATCATTTTCAATAAAAATCGCAAAGGGCAATTCTAGGCATTTGGGGCTATATTTGGCTTTCTTTTTCAGATAAAAAAATTGTGGACGTTGTACAGTCTATTACGTCATCATAGCAGCTGGTTAAAAGAACGATTGAAATAGATCCCTTTTCTTCTTATTTCTTTTGTTTAACGTAACTTAACTGACCGAACAACCGACGACTCGAAAAGCGTTTTATTGAGATGCATGGTCACATCTAAAACAACGGATGGATTATTTCGTATAAATTTACTCGAAATAGAAATTTTGTTTATTGATTTGCTTGTCCTTGAACTTGAGCACCAGATACCAGCGATGTTAGCATCGTAGTTCCCCGTTAATCGCAGGGAATATGTTTCAAGACTCTCAACCAATACTGAAACCGTGGATAGTACCGAACTTTCTCTATACACATACTAATTTTTTTCCTATAAATACATACGGATAATTAAGAATAATTCAAAAGTTTGAAACAAGTAGAGATTTTCAACAATAACTGATTAAAAATAAAACAATCATAACAGCAGGTCTAGTTAATTACTCGATAGAAACCGTCACGTGACCAACGTCTTTTGGCAGCATATCGTGTTGGGGTGATCAATAAAAAATTGAAAAAGGGATGATCAATGAGTAAGTTACTTCTCATGCCTTCGCACAATGGTCACTAAAAGTCACAAATTAAGAGGTCATAAATCTACATTGTATGTTGAATGCCCACTGCTCAAAAAAAAAACTTTAAAATCTTAAAAAAACGTTTTTTTCGACATAATAAGAGGTGAATGCTTAAATTTTCAGCCCTATAGCTCCATTTATGTGGCCTGTATGCATGATACATACAAAAACTAGCCAGACCAGCTTTAAAAAATAGGGACATCTATGCTGACAGTTTTGGTTGACGGTTCCTAATATTTAAATGATTTAGTAAGATGGTTTCCTGGTAATCAGTTGGTCGTGAGTTCAAAGCACGATAGGAGAATGTGGATTGTACAGATAGGTTTACACCACTCATGGTGAGGATTGTTCTTGTTACGGTAGGAAAAAAAGTGATGTGCAGACTACTTGAGTAGGATAAAAAAAAAAAGCTATAATATTAAAATGAAAGACTCGCTATCACCGTCAATAATTGGCGTCAAAATTTGAAGAAATGTAAAAAAATTACATCGAAGCATAAATATGGTCTAAGTAAATTGTACATTTGACATCACTGGCATATATCACTGGAAAACTTATAAAATACAATAAAAAAAAAATCTGAATTCTGGAGAATCTAAATATAATCAATAAACCAGTCAAAATAAGGCCCCGATAGGTTAGAAGATTTTTTTTCCAAAAAATAAATGAAAATAAAAGGGGTATAGCGGAGTACTTATACTAATTTTTAAGTCTGTAGACAAAACGGTACGGCCAGGAGCGCTGGAACGAACAAAGAAACAATCAAACACTCACATATATAAAAAAAAAAAGGACATAACCCTTAGCCTCCTACTATTCATATTATTCGGCTATCCTTGCTTTTTCAAACTTTCACCAAAACTGTCAACATAGGTTTCTTGAGTTTTAAAGTTGCTCAGGCTGGCTGGCTATCTATGTATCACACGTATAGGCTGCACCAATGGAGTTAGAGGGCTGAAAATCTCAACTTTTACTCCTTATTGTGTATTTTTAAAAAAAACATTTATTTAGTGTGGGGGTGACTATATACGATGTAAGAGTATACTAAACCGATCCCTTATTTTGTGCCCGGCAACATTCACGCTTGTTTCTTGAAACCTTTTTGGCTTTTAAAACTTTCAGACATCATCAACAAGCAAAAGGCGAGAAAAGTAACTTATTCGTTGATCACCCGGTTTTTCATTCTTTTTTTTTTAGTTTCTCAACCCAACACGACACACTGTCAAGAGAAGTTGGTTGCGTAACGGTGTCTAATGAATGACAACTTAGATCGATTTTGTTCTCTTTTATTTCATTTCTTTCTTTCTTTTTTCTTTCTTTTTTTCTTTATCATCATATATTCTTTCTTTTTTCTTTCTTTTTTTCTTTATCATCATATATTCTTTCTTTTTTCTTTCTTTTTTCTTTATCATCATATATTCTTTCTTTTTTCTTTCTTTTTTTCTTTATCATCATATATTCTTTCTTTTTTCTTTCTTTTTTTCTTTATCATCATATATTCTTTCTTTTTTCTTTCTTTTTTTCTTTATCATCATATATTCTTTCTTTTTTCTTTCTTTTTTTCTTTATCATCATATATTCTTTCTTTTTTCTTTCTTTTTTTCTTTATCATCATATATTCTTTCTTTTTTCTTCCTTTTTTTCTTTATCATCATATATTCTTTCTTTTTTCTTTCTTTTTTCCTTTATCATCATATATTCTTTCTTTTTTCTTTCTTTTTTTCTTTATCATCATATATTCTTTCTTTTTTCCTTCTTTTTTTCTTTATCATCATATATTCTTTCTTTTTTCTTTCTTTTTTTTCTTTATCATCATATATTCTTTCTTTCCTATAGATTGAACACCCACAGCCATCAAAGATGGCAAACGGTTCTATCTTTTTATATATTTGCGTGTGTTCACGTTCGTTTTTTTGTTTTGTTTTGTTTTGTTTTTGTTTTGTATTCTTGCTCCAGCGCTCTTGGCCATACCATTTTGTCTATAGACATGAAAATTGGCATCAGTACTCCACTGAAATGTTCATCTTTTTTTAATTTTGTGAAAAAGGTATGATTGACCTCTTTGAGTCTTATATTGACGAGTTTATTTATGATGATGACAGGTTTTTTAAAAATTCTATTTCGATGTTTTCCAACAGAAAACACCAGCGATGTCATAAATAGAATTTATTGGTTGTGAGTTCTGTATTCATTTTTCTTTTTTCTCCATAAATTCTTTCTCTCGAAATCCTTTCATCGTGACTCTCTCCTATCTCTATTCCTTCTCCTTTGGATTTTGTCAAATCTAGATGTTTTGTTCGTTCAGCAAGTTTTAGTTTATCGTCGAAATACGTAATCTACCTCCATTCACCAACATCTGGGTCGAGCCTGGCGTTTGGTAAAGACATTTAGGTTTCCCCGTCAGTGCAGATGGGTGACACCTGTATTGCGACAACCAACCCCCTCCCAAGCCTCCTGTGTGTTCGTTCATGCAGCATCGGTACGATGATATTCTTGTAAAATCCCCAAAAGAAAGGCAAGTATTCAAATGCTGACAATTTTTCTTAATTCTATGAAGCTTTTTATTACAGCTTTGATTGGGGCCATCTCATTCGACGGCTAAAAGTAATCATCGGAAATACGATTAGGCCCAAGGTGAGAAGAAAGTTATAATAAAAAATTGAAATAATGATAAAAACTAAGGTAGAAATAAAAATTAGTCAAAATTTATTTTGAAAAAAATATTATATTACAATACTTCATCCACTAGTGGTAATAAATAAATTTGGAACGGATCCAGATATCTATTTGTGTATTTTTTCGGTTGTGTGTTTTGTTTTTTTTTTTTTTTGTTTTGGGGGGATGGGGGTGTTCAATTACATTCATACCTTCATGAGAGTCTGGAAATTATCTCTAAAACTCATCAATTAATTTTCTGGAATTGCTGGCAATAAAGTACCAGAGATCTGATTGAAGTTTGGATTCATGCGCCATTATCTTCTCTGCGTAGTTATATGGAAGGGTTAACAATCGGCTAGGGGAGAACTGATTAGAATGTGGAATGGATTTATGCTCATTTACTTCCCCTGGCAATGGTGTTGGTAGACGTTTGTACTCTCTGAATGCCTTCTAATTGCACAAACAATAAAGTGCCAAGTGAACTTTGAACTTTTAATTTCCTTAGATTTGTCCAAAAGGTGCTATCAGACATATAACAGTCCCTTGGTTATATAACTACAACAATTACAGATGCACCGGTCCTTGTATGATCACCAGAATTAAGCAACGTCGAGTCTGGTCAGTACTCTAGATGGGTGACCGTCTGGGGATACGAGGAGTCGTAATCAGCTGGGGAGGCACTACCTGCAGCCATTATAATTTCTAAACGTATCGAACACTTTGGTAACCTTCTTCATGGTCGGGAGGGGAGCAAGTGGAACTTTGTCCTCCTCCATATTAAGCACCCACGCATAGCAGCTAAAAACCTATTCACTTATGGTCAACCTTGGCCGAAAAGGGCCCCATTTACAAATATTTAAAGGATTGCATACTAGACAACCTTGGGTCACCCTTGCTGAGAAATTCAATTCAATATAAAGTGACCAAAATGAACCCCGGATTTTTAACGCATTTGCAAATAAATACTCTATAGTTAGCATTTATCTGATCTCCTTTGACAAATCAGCGATTATAATACAGATATGATTGAGTGCAAACGCAGACCACACACTATCATTATATTAAAATGGAGCTAAATAAAATTTTAAAAAATCCTGGATCCACCCCTGAGGGAAAAAAGAGTGAGACAAAGGAAAGGAAGCAAGATGGAAGCAGAAATGAAATATTTCTTCAGGCTGTTTGTGCAACTTCTTGATATTCCTGCCCAAAACAGATACCAAGTCAACCGTGGTATGAAACTACAATAACATGGCTGCCGGTGAGGATTGAATGGCCTACGTGACGAGCTGGAATCTTATATCACGTAAGGATATTCACTGTCCTTCTTTGCCCGGGATTCATTCTGTAGCCTCCAAAACGTATGCTACGCTTAGTCGAGGTGGAGGGATCAGTTACCCAGGGGCACCCCCCCCCCCACATACACACACCATTGTACTAAAGAAGGGGGATCCTGAGACAACTTGACGACTTCGTGATGCTGTTAGTTGGGACGGGGTAATTTTTGTTTTTGTCCACATGTGCGGATATGGAACCTGATGTTAGACTCGACCTTGTGTCACATTCCATCTTTGCAGGGAGGCGAATAGATATCAAACCCAGGACACTTGCATCAATGACGTCATGCAAAAGACCAAAATCTATACTGTAGCGGGGATCGAATTTACTTGCAATAGCCAGTGATACTGCCTACTGCGTTTTACTGGGAGTCTGGGGTGCGGATATTGGCTCCTCGACGCCAACCCCTCCAGCATTTAGTGCAGTGGTTCCCAACCTGCAAGCCCCTGTGGGTCCACAAAGATATTGCTGTAGATCCGTGGACAGACGTTTCAAAAGCCTAGCTAGAGATTTGAGGGCTGTGGGTGGAGGAAAGGGCAGGGTTCCTTGTGGGGTCCCCTCCAACAATTAGTGAGATTTCTTACATAACGTTATTTGAAATGCAGTTGGTGAACAACCCTTCATGAAGCTTTTGGAGGTTTCCCTCCTTTTGGGGACAAAACTCGCGCCCACATCCCTCAGCTACTCCCTTGTGAGCTTAAAATGGAAAACAGAAACAATTGTGTTTTACTGATTGAACTCACTTGCAATGGCTTGTAAGACCAGTCTGCTACCCATCATCACTTTACAGCACTAGGAAATTAAGTTAGCTTAGTCTTACAAGAGACGAACAGTTGTAGGTTCCTCTAATGGGGTTCAATCTCAATTGTAGTGGCGTGCGAGATTAGACTTCCCACTATCGTTCCACTACTACTGCTTAACAGTGGCATTGCAAGTGTTCCCAGTGCCCAGGGGGAAAGACACCGTCCACAGACAAAGACGTCACCCAGGGGCAGCTGTGCTATCTCCTTGGGGAGGGGGGGCGTGGTTATTAATTAAAACACATTGTAAGCCAAGAGAAAATTGTGCGCCCCTAAACACGTGCGTACTGGGCTACTGTACGCCTATGCAGATTAGATGTTCACTTACCAACACGGTCTCTTTGATAACAATAACTGGCGTATACCATTTAGCAAAAATATATACTGAGGGAGCTGCTTATTGTGATCACTTAAAATAAATTGTTTGGAACCGACTGTTCGATATTGTAAAATGTCATTTCCAAACAATCCATTTACAGTGATCACAATAAATACATATTCTTTGCTTTATGGTATCTGTTTGATAGCATCATTCGTGATGATAATAAGCAGATTCCTTTGTATTTACCATCAGCCTTATCTGGCAAAGGGTCACAGTGTGTGGTTGGATGCTGTACAGGGCATCGTTGAATTTATCTGTAGTTGCTTGCGAGACGGGCCTGCTTTATAGCAGGTTCCTTTGTGAAAAAAAAAAAAGCTGTTCGTACCTGTACATGAATCTTCTTGCACCCATTCACATCTACCCCACTTTCTTTCTCTATCTCTCTCTATCTCTCTCTCTCTCTCTCTCTCTCTCTCTATATATATATATATATATATATATATATATATATATATATATATATATATATATATATATATATATATATCTTATTCCTTCTCACTCACTCGGATTTGTACAAGATCACTCATGCAAGCGAGTGAGCATGATCAGCAGGCGACCATGGACATTTACGTGTCTCAACAAATCTCATTTCCTTCTGCTCTTGAGGTACACGTGCCCATAAGGTGTGCTTCAGTTGAACTTAAAAATGGATGACAGCTCTTCCCACAGAAGAAGAAGAAGAAGAAGAAGAAGAAGAAGAAGACCTCATTCTGTCTCAATAGACAATGGAAGGATACTGCAGTGACCTGTCCAAGGTGCAAGCCTGAACGAAGCGTATGAAAATCCTGGGATGTCCAGTCAATAGAATCTCTTATCTCAGCCTCCCGCGCCTCCCTGAAATCAATGGCCACCTTCCCTCCCTCTAGTTTTTTCCTGATACCCCACCCCATTGTATTCATCCCTATCTCTCCCATCTTCCCCATAAGTACATATCTCACCTTTATTTATCGGGTGGAGAAAACTTAGGCAGACCCAGAGTGAACGGGGTACGAAAATTAACGGATGACCGATCCTGCATAGATTGAAACTGCTAAGCGAATGGATCTTGAATAAGAGTAGAACCGGAAAAGCAAAGACCAAAACATTGACCCTGTGTCACACCCAAGCCAATCAGTTGCTTCGTACCTTCAATTTTTGTAATATTTACTTACTGTAGCTGTTGTATTTGTAAACTTACTTCTACTCGTTGTATAAGTCAATTTTCCATCTTTGTTATTCGGCCAGATGGTACTTCTTCGAAGAAATAAACTCGGCTGATGTAGTCCAAAGGAGAGCAGAGCACGATACGAGTCACATTAGAATGGGTGCAAGGGCTGCTAGATGGACATCAAAGTTGGTATCCAATAGCCTTACATAGGCTCACTACCTGGTTGAAATCAGGTGTCCTAGACTGGGTGCCTTCCCAAGGCTGTAGGGGCCAGTCTTCCCTAGCTGGGGTAGAAAAAATAGATTCATGCTTTTCCCAAGGGCATTAGTGTGAAGTGAATTTAAACGGCCTGGACCAAAGTTTGGGTCCGGCTTTTACGCCAATCGCATTCTAGATTATTATTTCTTCAACAATACAGACAAACCATTTCTCTCAATGAATATGGATCAATAAGTCCGTAGCCTGACACAGTAATTAAGTGAATTTTGATCTGCGATTTTCACTGCTTAATGTTCGATCTATGTGATCTATGGAGGAGCTTTCAGTTAAGTGCATTGACAATGAAGGAAATTACGATGAAAAACGAACATTCGTTGGGTAAAATGAATGCTTATCTCTATTAGACGCTATTCGGTCGGTCGGTCGGTCGGTCTGTCGGTCCCACCTACGCTAAACGACAGAAATAAGAAGGAAGGAATGGCGTCATAAGAGAAAAAAACGCTAAAAATGGCCATTTACGATTTTTATTGAAATTAATACCAGCAGAATTTTATATCGCAACAAAAAAGTATGAGAATCAGTTGACTCCGAGAAAGTCTACTTGTTCTTTTCCCTCCTCTAGTACGGGTGGTGGATGCATCGTTGAAATAGTTCTTGCTTTTTCGTCATTAGGCTACAGACTTAATGATGTGCCTACGTGTATCATGAGATATGTATACATCTGAACAATTTGTTGAGTACAGATGAAAGGCGTAGCCTCAGATGTTGAATTTCAAGACTGTCATGCAACTCCCTGAAACAGGAAGAGCACAGTGTTTCGAAATCGTACAGGATAAGAGCCTTTGTCAAGAAATCAGCTGAATATTTGCGTTGATTTGCAGAGTACACGTAAAAAAATGACGAGATGATTGGATAAGTCATACAAATATATATTTTAGTAGAAAAGTATTCATTAGAGAACAAAAACACATACCTAGAAGGCGAAGACAGTAATAGTAGCAATAATGTAGATGCGTACACGAAAACACTCAGCCGTTTTCTTTAGGGTATACGAACACAGACAAAAGCTTTGCTTTACACCAATCCTCACTTTCTTTAACGTGATAGAAACAAACAAACAAACGAAAACCACATCTACAACAACAATCGACGTACATTGGCCGATTGAATCAATATTTCGAATTTTGGTCCTGATTTTTTTGACACAAATTGAATGAAAAGGAATGACGAGAAATCGGGTTTCAGAATTAACGATAACAATATTTTTAAAAGATTTTCCAAAAAATTAGTAATTCGCTGTCATAGTCAATAATTGAACGACAGAAGCGTCAGCATTTGAGGGATAAATGTGGTGAAATTGAATCCTATTTATGATATCACCTGTGTTTTCCACTAGAAAACATCTTGAATAGAATTATGAACACCTTAAAACATCCAGATTTTGGGAATCTAGATGATATCAATAAACTAAACCCGTCTAAATGAGGCCCTTAAGAGGCATTTTTTTTCTAAAAATTAAAAAAAAAAGTAATTTTAGAAGGGGTTTAGTGGAGTACTAATGCCAGTTTTCAATTCTGTTGACAAAAAAGTATGGCCAAGAGCTTTGAAACACACAAACACACAAACACACGTATATGTAAAGGGGGGGGGGATAGGACTCGTCGCAGGCTACGGGTGTTCAATGTAAGGGGAGCACACTTGCATGTCCCCCCCCCCCATGGAATAGTGTGCGCATAAGAAATGACTGGATGCACAGTCCGGTCCTAGCTCGACAAGACGTTCTATTAATCGGGGACACAGCATATCTCGTGACCGCATTCTGCACCTGGTATCTCCACACGGTCACCAATATGGATAATGACCAGGCTCGACGTTGCTGACTTAGGAGAGCTGGTGTGTTCAGTGCGATCTGGTTTATATTATATACACTAACTATATTAGCAGAGGGTTCTTTACAGAGGTTAAACCAAGAAAAAGAAGGTCTCAGCTGAGATAAAACCTAGGAAATAGTCGTAAGAAATTGAATCGAGGAAATTTTCATTTATTTATCTATTTATTCGAAGATAGAAATCCTTTCTTGGAAAAGTTCGACCTCGAAATGAGGATGGTTTACGTTTGAACAACCGAATTTCCTCTTTCGTTGATAAGGTTGCACTCATTGCTGCTTACTCTCAAATATCTGCAAATGAGATTGAATTAAACAGGTCAAAACATCAAAATCTCCATGATTTATTTTTCAACAAAACCTTTCCTGTTTGAACGTACGAACAGATTACGATTATGCTGGTAATTTGAGATGTGCTACTTGTTATGTGGCTAACTTAGTTGTTTCCCATAAATCGGTGTTCGCCCTGGTCTTCTTTAGGCATCGGGTTTTGACCTGAAGGTACACGCACCCCAAGTGGTGTGTAAGGCAATTCTGGAGTGCGTGAGAGGGGGTCTGGCAAACAAACTTTTTTGCTGTTGTTTGCAACTTCCATTCTCTTTAGCGAACAGTGCACAAAATGGTTTTGTTTGTAAAATCGTAATACATACTTTTAATTAATGATTAATTTAACATCTGATAAATTTTAATATTTTGTTTACACTTTTTAATATTGACTCCAATTTTGATTCAAGAGGATGGGTTACGAGCATGGGCGTCCGTGGTCTGTTTTCCAGGGGTGTAAAAGGATACGCTCGGAACATACCTTAGTTGCAACTTTGTTAACAGAATATTACCATCTTTTTATGAGGATACATTATGTTTGGGTTATTTAAATTGATTGTCACATTGCCTTTTATTGACTAAAAGGTCCCAACTTTCAATCTCTCCACCCTATGTGAGAAGGCCTGATCCAAAGTGAACAAATGCTCTATTTGCACCCCAGAGGGGTCCCATGTTTGATTATAGTAGTAAAAATAATTTGCAATTAAATGAGTTATAGTAATTTTCCTGGGATGCAAAAGCCCCTCCCCCCTCACTTACAGACGCCAGTGGCTTTGAGAATCAATTGAAAATCTCGAATGGACACAAACCTTGAAAAAGATGAAGAACCACTGTCCTAAGGTGTCTACTGCATTTGATAACTTTTCTCTGTCCTTCCTCAAGAATTTCAATCATCGAAATTAAAATGTTCCTCTAGCGGTGTTACTTTTTACCCCCAGCCAGAAATTCCAATGAGGTGATTCCATTATTTGACTATTTTTTCATTTTTTTTTTTTTTTTTTTTTTTTGTCTTTGAAATACAAAAAAAGCAAAAAAAAAACATCGGTTTGAATTGGCCTCTCTTTGATTTTCATCAGAATATTTTAAATAAAAAACATTCGGTTTTCAAAGAAACGAATTCGGTTTATCTTTTTTCAAACAATGTCCTGTAGGAATATCTTACGTCAGAATTTTAAAAGAAAACCAAGAATTTGGCTAAAATATAGCAATTCTTGTATTTGTACGAGTGTGGTGGGGGAGATACTGTTTGACCTCGAAAGTGAAGAGGATTGAACAGTTGAGAAGGCGATAAAAGGAATGTGAGGCCTTTGAATTTCTGGCTGGGATGGCTTATCGGCTGGGATGTCCGGGGTAAAACGTAGCAACCCTGCTCTGGGAAAGGTTGTAGAACACAGCGATCGAGACGAGGAAAACAAGGAAATTAATCCAAATGAATTGATGTATAACAGACGGGCTTACTGAAAGATGTAGACATTCTTTCTTTTACCTTTTTACATTACTCGTTATAGATGAAAGGTTATGCTAATTAGGCATATACCGTAGTGCAATGGTTAACGAGATTGTCTCACAGACCAATCCTTTTGCGTAATGATACAAATCAAAAAGAAGTCTGGTCAATCATTTTAAAGAAAGCGTCTTGTCACTAACCTCTTTTTTAGCATGCTGTGTTGGGGGTGATTAATTAGAAAATTAGGAAAAAGAATGAATTTCAAAAAACAAGCGGGCACAAACGAGTACACCACAATCTTCCTATACCCAATTTCAGCTATTTAGCTTTGTGCCGTATCGAAAAAGCTTCTTAAATATCGTCTATTTCGTATTGTGCAGGTGTTCACTAAGTCCAGATCTAGTTTGGAACAAGACCATGAGGCTGGGATTCCCATTTAAGATCGAACCTTGGAGAAATTGTCTGCTGAACTAGCTTGTTAACCATCACTTCACTGTAAAACTATGACTTTTTCAACACTTATGAAGTACTACTTTAACATCTTTTGGATATAACCAGTCTGTAAAATTGAACTCGATCCCTCGACTCAATCAAGTAAAATCTGTTTGGGGGATGTAAGTTTCTCAACTTTCTCGACCGCTGGTCGAGTTGAAAAAAACAAATCTTTTAGCACATTTTTGTTGAGTGTTTTCTTAATTCGAAAAAAAATTAACAGAATTGTTTGAGTGGAAATTAACTCTCAAATACATTTCCCGTCGTTTGACTTTTAAAGATGATAATGTTAATGCACCCCATGTGATCTTGTTTCTTTGCAAAATTTGTTCACGTGTGAAAGAACTGGAAAAGTAACACAATGAGTAATCCTCGTTCATTACATTTTTTAAACGTTTCCTTTCTTATAGGCATGAATCAATCTCTTTTGTATAATCATTTCGGTCGAGAGTGAACTTTCCCTCTTACTCGAACGGCGGTCGAGTCACTTAAAAAAAAAATCTTATTGACTGGGTATGTTCATGTCCGAAGAGAAATTCTGTATCGAAACTCGGATAGTAACTGCTTGCTTCGGAAGCCAAATGAAAACTTGGAACCATAATTTGCTTTAAGCTGAGCGAGAGTGCACGTGCATACACTCATACGTTTTGCAACCGGTGCATAACGAAAATTAGTGTGCGCACAAGAAGTTAGTTACGTATGTATATTCAATTTTTATTGAATGTACAACAATCTGAAAAAGTAACTCAAACTAGTAAATAAAGTTGTATTCGTATTACATCCAACGCAGTTTAGTGGCCTTGAAAGATAAGCGGAACCAAAATAAAATTCAAATATTTGCACAAGTATTCAGTGCGCACATACTTTTGTAAAAGGAAAGAAATTGCTCTCACTGGTAACTAAAACTTACAGGGAACATTGCTTGGGGCGTGTCCAAGTCACGGAAAACATAACAAGCCCAATATTTACACAAAGACAGGCAAATAAACAGACAAATATCGAGAGAAAGTATGCGATGAGAATTTTTCAAAAATTCCTTCTCGAATGTTATGGCTGTAGATTCACTTGGTTTGATATAAGGACGTTTCATGTCACTCTATAGCAGATTGTTTTACAAGACTTTGCACAAAATATTTGCCTTCTTAAGACATTCCACTATTTATTTAGAACGAAACCTAAATCTTCCGATTTTCCAGATCTCTTTCTGTCGGGCGGGGTGGCTTTTGGCTCATTTTTCTTGCGTATCTCGTATTATTTGTAACACATTTTAAAACCCATCACAGGATGAGAAATGTAAAAAAAGATCCGTACCTCGCATTAATGAATGAGCGTAACCCACGCGTGTAACAAAACTAATTGCCAAAAGTTATCTTTAAAAATAGACCTTTTATCTTAAATTTGTTTTTTTAAAAAGATACCAGTACAAGATTTGGGCATCCATTGTTCAAAATGACCATGAGTGCACAACTGGGCACTCATGCAAATGTTCAAGGTTGTAGCCCCAAAAATGTGATCAGGAGAGCCCAATTGCATCCACACACATACAGACGAGCAAAGAGAGAAGGATCTGTAGCCTGCTTGGCTGGTTGGTCGGGTGGATCATTTGTTGAACTAGGGTGATTCGATAAACGACTGGAACCCAAGAACAAAAGAAGTGTTCAAGAAAACAGCTTCAGAAAAAATCAATCCCTTTATCTAGTTATTTTAAACACATAATATCGTTATTTTGTCATTACAGCTGGCGCTACTTCGTGACAACTGACAATTCCTTCTTGATTTTTAATAAATTTCTGAAGTAAAATGATCAAATATGCATTTCTGCAGTGAAATCATTTGCGATGCATTTTCCCTTGAAACTATATGCAATGCTTTTCTAAATAGAAATCATTACCAGTGCATTTTACAATACAATAATTGTCCCACTCCGTTGGTAACTGTTGCCTTAATTTATGACTGCAGATAATCCATTTTTTCTAAGCTTCAATGAATTTCTAATATGAAATTATTTTCAAAACTTTTCTGTTGTAAAATCATTTTCAGAGCTTTTCAATTGTAAAGCAATTTGGAATGCATAAAATCAATTTAAATTTATATATATATATATATATATATATATATATATATATATATATATATATATGTGTGTGTGTGTGTGTGTGTGCATATATATATATATATATATATATATATATATATATATATATATATATATATATATATATATATATGATAACTGCATTCTGTCAGTAATGCTTGACTTGATTTCTCACCATTCACACGATCTCTCTTCCTGATTCTCAATGCATGGCATACAGATTGAGTGCCGAAACTTTCTAAAACAAATCTATTCATTGAATACGTTCTCGTTATCTGCAAACCTGAGAATGACCGACAAAGCCAACTTTTGTCACGAACGAGGAACAGGGAGAATGTGTCTCGTGTCAATCTTCTAAGTGAGGGAAGTTCTATCTGCCTAGGAAATCAGTATTTGAAATCCGGACTTCTATCTTAGGTTAACACTGATTATTACCGCCAGTGGGGAAGATGCAATTATCTAAAGCACTTTTATTTATCCATGGTGGCGTATCACGTGTTGACAAGGCAAGAGAAGGGATTTGGATTTGGATTTCCCAAGTGTATTCAGGGTGGGGGGCATACGTAGAATACCCAAGCCAGAGCTTGAACTCGGTTCGCTAATCCCATTCTACGTGTAATTAAGTGTTCGCCGACCGTGCATCTATTTCGAATCCATTAGACAAGCCGAAGCCGAAAATAGTGGAGCCTCCTTTTAGGACCAAAATCACTTCCATAGTAATGGTTTGCAATTCTGCCAATTCTCCTTCCTTTTGCATGGTTCTCCCACAATGTTCTTAGCCCCCCCCCCGACACACACACATACACGCACTCCCTCCTAGCGATTTTTGTTGAAACCTGTTTTCTCCCGCGTTTTCGTCCGAGGAAAATTTGATAATAGAAATATCCTACACTTGGCATTTATGTTTTTTCTTGCCAGTTCGTCTCTTTCATTTATATGTTGTACTAAAAAGAATTATTTTCTTTAGAGAGTTTGGAAAGTTTCTGATGTTTCTATTTTCACTACGATATGCTGCTGCTGACCTTAGTTTCAAAAAGAAAATTGCAATGATTCGTGTTGTGTTGCAAAGATTTGGGATCGAATTTTTGTGCCCCAAATCCAATTTCCAAGCATTTACAAAGGCCGTAAACAAAAAAATTTAAATAAAAACTCTGTAGTGGGCTCACAGCGCCCCAAACCGACTGCTGATTTACATACTCGCCCATTTCATATGCACGAATGCATCTTACCGTCTGACCTTGGCAGGCATGGGTACGCAAGACGCATTTGCTCTAGACATTGCTCTACGGTGGGACGTGCTTTTGGAGGTTGAGCGCTCACGTGTACTTTCCAGAGAAAAAAAAAGCACAATAATTAATATGTAAACATGTTCTCGCCGAGTGTTCTCTGAACAGCCCACGTTGTTGGAATCAATTGTTGCTGCTTACAATGACAGGCCCGGACAGATAATGACAGGCCCGGGCAGGTTTTTACGGGATTTTTCCCTATTTTCTTTAGTTAGTTGCATCAGCTTTTTCTCTTTTCACGCTATTTTTTTCTCTTCTCTCTTCTTTCTTTGGTGAAGTTAGAGAGAAAGATAATCAGGACGAAGACAGGGAGAAAGAAAGAAATGTGTAGAGAGGAAGAAAGAAAGAAAGAAAAATGAAAATGAGAAGAGAGAAATGGAAGAAAATGTGAAGAATGAATGGAAGAAAGGAAGGAAAAAGTGCGTAAAAAAGAAAGGAAGGGGTTATGGAGAAGGAAAGGAAGGAGGAAAGGAAGAAACGAAGAGAGCGTCAAGAAAGAAAGGGAAAAGGAAGAAAAGTCATGGTAGAGAAAAGGTTAAAAAAATATTTGAACGAGAACTAGGTCACAAATTATATCTAGGTTACTGTTGTAGCAGTAGTAGTAGTAGTATACTTGTAGCTGTAGTAGTGGTAGTAGTAGTGATACCTATAGTAAATATATGTCGTCTAAACTCAACAATTTGCTTCTCTAGTACGAGAGCAAATTTGACAAAAAGGTCGGTTAAACGTCGGGGGCCGGCGGCCCACACGCGTACATCGACCGAATGGAGGCGTGTTACTGCTGCTGTTGTAGTTCATGCCTAGGCAATTCAAATTTTTTTTTCTCTCTCCTTTAAATGTCTGACACGTCTGGAATGTCCGGTATGCTAACACCGCCAATGCTGACGAGAGTTAAGACAGAGCAGCCGCCAGCTTAACTTCCCACCTTTCCCTCCTCCTCCTCAGATTACATACGCACAAACACACCCACACATACATCTACAGATACACACACTGTTATCCAGTCACGCTCATGTACTCGCAGGGGCACGCACACAGATAGAGCCACAACTTTACAATCGCATTCACACATACACTCACACATAGCCATACATTTATTTACGCATTCACACACACACGCGCACACCGACAGAGTTGAATCTACAAACACGTACCCAAACATATACACACATGGAGCCACAAGTTCATTTGTACACACACACACACACACACACACACACACACACACACACACACACACACACAGAGGCATGCACGTAGACGGAGCCACAAATCCAATTACATACACACATACACACACAAACACACGAACGAACGAAAGGGTGAGAAGTCTTCTTCGTCCTTTGTTGCTCTCCTGAAGCTTTTCAACTAGCAGTATAGCATTGCTATTTATCCTGCTGGAATGGCCTTCAACTTATACAAGTCTCTCTCCCAGTCACAGTGCCAACAACATTCTTCGTATTTTCTCAGTCCGTTTCCCCCTTTCCTTCGTGGTTAGTTGAGGGTATTTACCAAGCTTAGCATTCGGGCCACTAACGTTGGCTATACAATGAGGATCGAACTCATTATGCAGTCCGAAGGGTCTTCAGCTCGTTAATCATTACTCAATGGCGAGGCATTCATCCTATAGTCTTCACATCTCCATAATCTAGGTCGGTTGGTCGGTCCCCGTTACGTTAAACAACAAAAGGAAGGGAAAAAGGAAGAGGTGTGATGCCATTGATTGTAAAGATACATCCATACTGCAATATTTAACAAATATGAGAATCAATCGACTCAAAGGAAGACTCTTTGCTTTTCTCCCTCATACCCTACCTCTTGATACAACTACCTCAGTTGGTGGACGCATCGTTGAACTAATGGTTCTTGCTGACTTTTCAAACTCCCTTTTATTTACTTTGATACTTCTTTAACTTTTTTCTTTTTAAAATGCTTCCCCCTTTCTCTCTCTCCCTCTCTCTCCCTCTCTCTCTCACCCATCTCTCTCTCTCTTTCTCTCTCTCTCTCTCTCTCTCTCTCTCACACACACACACACACACACAAACACACATATTTTTGTGCATATATTTCTCCGTATTTAATGTAACTGTACACAAGATAATTAGGCCTGGATCCAGGACTGAAGTGCTGGATTGGGAATCTAAATGGGGGGGTGCATATTTTTTACAAATAGAAGCATGAAAAAAAGACAAGTTTCGGACATCTACGTCTTGAAGTAACTTCATGATATCCGATCTCGTGTAAATGAATCACTGTGGCCTGGGAAAGATTATCTTTCATCAAAAATGATCTAAAAAGATTACCATAATCATTTGGAGGGTTGTTTTAACAATTGGTTTCATTTTTTTGTTACTTACGATGTAAAAAAAATAACGTTTGAGCCGATCCATTCTACAGCCTTTTCTTTATGACCTTTCTATTGATCTCATTGCTCGAGGGACTTGCTTGAGGTTCGTGTGCATTTATTTGTACCCTCATTTTTACTTTTGATATTGATCACATAGGCATAAGAGAGGAAAAAAGATTTGGACTGTCTTGTGGGTCACCGTTAATTAGCCACTATATTAAATTCATAGTAGTGCATATGCCCAAATAAGGCCATTTTTCAGAATGGTCAGATTAAACTAAAATTTGGTATCTGACCATTTTAAGGTGATTTTAGAATAATTCTTTAATTGTGCTTTTAACAGCTATAAACCATTACTAGGTCCAAAAAATTGGGTTTAAATTAGAAATCTTGAAAAAAAACTTTGATTTTTACGCTCTATACGCCAGATTAAAGATATCTATTAATAAATATGAAATAAATTACATAATTCTTCATATTTGCAGGATAAAATGACAACTGATGTTTCACTGGCACTGGTCACAAGTCTGTAGAGAAAACGTGAAATCAGTAAATGGAATCTGTAAGAGTCTGGCAATTTATTGAAGCGATGATGTGCCAAGTTGATTTTTAAGTAAAGTAATTATACACATATAATGCGTACTGCAATTATATTCAGCAAATCATTTGCATTTTAAGGAATTAATGTAAGATGAAATTTAGGTTGAGCAACAAACCAAATTTGCTCGTCCAATATATATATATATATATATATATATATATATATATATATATATATATATATATATATATATATATATATATATATACTATTAAAGAAAATGGGTCTGCTGCAGGAATCGAACCTGCGACTGCATTTTCTACAATTGTTTATTCAAATTATGTTGTCTAGGGCAAGTGATGCATTAACCAATCAAATGAGCTTCTGCATAATAAATTGCAATTCATAATCATTCAGTCGGATCGTAAATATCTACTTCTTGATGTATAGCTGTCGTGTTGAAAGAAGCGAGAAGACCACGAATAAATCAGGTGAGAATCTTATTATTTGGACCTTACCTTTACCGTGTTTAGCTCAGTGGTAAGAGCATCGATAAGTAAAGGCGTCAAACCTATCGGTGGCAGGTTTGATTCCTGCAGCAGCCCCTTATTTCTTCAGTTGTTTATTTTATTTAAATTGTCCAGGCCAAGTGATATATTAAATGTCTAATAACAGGAGATCATTTCAGATAAGAGTTTATATATGATGTAACGCAATTCATAATCATTCTGTCCGATCTTATGTAGCTATCTCTTGATATATATATAAATATATGTATATATATGTATATATATATATATATATATATATATATATATATATATATATATATATATAATGGCAAGTTCGGGATTTCGAGAAGGTGCACATGATACTCATTTCTCCATTCTTTAATCGTGGGCATAAATATCTATTTATATCTACGTATATCTCTGTGTTCCCTATGTCGACAGCATGTATATCAAAGATGGATGATTTATGTCCGATCGACTGTGATGATAATAAAACCATTTTAGTCGGAACTATATTTTGTTCGGAACGGTTTTGTCCAGTGGCAGTATAGCATGGAACCTAACCAAGAGACAGACCTGCAAATTGAGAACCATGCAACGTGCACATGAAAGAATTATGCTGTACCACACATGGAGAGACCACAAGACAGCGCAGTACATCCGAGAAAAGATAAGAGTCAGGGACATCATAAAATCCATTAAAAATCTCAATTGGCGGCGGGCTGGCCATGTTGCAAGAATGGCAGGCAATCGATGGACATAACGACTCACGACAAGGATCCCACGAGATCACATGCGCAACCGAGGCCAGCAGAATATTAGATGGAGAGACGAGCTAGACAAGTGCGGGAAGTACTGGCTCCGCGACGCACATGATAGAGAAATGTGGCAAATCCTGGGGAAGGTCTATGTCCAACGACGGACGTTTAAAGAATGATGATGATGATGATGATGATGATGATGATGATGATGATGATGATGATGATGATGATGATGATGATGATGATGGCAAATAAAGAAATGGACGTCGTGAAGGACTTGAAATTCAGTTAATGAGAGTAAGGTCGCTTACAGACTGCTTCGTGGTGAACGCAGGTTCGATTCTTGCACGACGATAGATTAATGCCTTACCCCCAAGGTTCAGAGATTTAGAAATCGAAATACGTACAGATTTTGTAAGCATTAACCCTTCGATCGTTGTTATATGCTCCCAAGGGGGAAGACTGTTCTGAAAATATCAATGTATCTTAGGTGTTGGGGTAGGTAATTTTCTATGGCTATGTTTCCCGTACTTTGGAGTAGCGTCTCGTATACATACATAAATCTATACACAAACACATACATATACGTACACACATGAACACACACACACACACACACACACTAAACCCGTCGTCAGCGTACAAGTAAGCAGGTATCCATTGAGTTCGTTAACGGAAGTATATGTGCTCAGTGTTGCTAGCAAAGTGCTAAATTATTCTTGAAAATAGAAAAAAAATGAAAACCGACTAAAATGGCCAGAACCAACCGAAAAGTTACACAAAATGCTGAAAAAACACGCTAAAATGTTTAAGCAATACATTTCTCGATTAGGGAGCAAATGATTTCAAGGAGGGTCTGGTGACGGGTCTCTCTCATACAAACAGACACACACACACATACATACGAATGGCTTCTCTCGAGTCGAGTATATATTCGTTTTGGGCTCTGTTCCAAAACACTTAAGATCCCAATAAAGATGGCTGCCTTGCACATTACAGATCTAAATGGATCGTATCCGAAGATAGATCTAATGAATGTTTGATACGCAAATAACTTTGAACGTGGAATGGATTCTAATCTATCCATAATGTCCTAGAGCAAATACATACTGATCAACCATGGATTCATCTTTAAACGGGTCTGGTCAG
This sequence comes from Thysanoteuthis rhombus, assembly GCA_963457665.1. Lineage (NCBI taxonomy): Eukaryota > Metazoa > Mollusca > Cephalopoda > Oegopsida > Thysanoteuthidae > Thysanoteuthis > Thysanoteuthis major. Next base: position 63,117,097 of record OY735213.1, on the reverse strand, counting down.
TCACTCAATAGAGAACCGTAACGTGACCAAAGACTTCTGACAGCATGCCGTGTTGAAGGCGATCAATAAATAAGTTACTTCTCTCGCTTCTTGTTTCAATCGTGAGTTACGCTGGACACAAATCAAGGAATCAATTTAGCATAAAATCACACTGTAAATTGAATCCCTCATCAAAAAACTGGGGAGGTGTGGTCGAAAATTGAAAATAATTGCTTCTTTTTGACATTATGAGCATGTATTTAAATTTTCAACCCTCTAATTTGGTTGGTGTGGCTTGTACACGTGACAAATACATGTGATAAATAGTCAGCCCATCCTCCTTGAAAACTGAGGAAACCTTTGTTGATGTTGATGTTTTTAAAAACAGTTCAAGTTACCGGTTTCTAATAGCCATGAATTTATCATCAGACATGACTCCCTTTTTTTTCATTTTGGGTCAGAGTTCAAAGATTAAGATGTATCGTCTGTGAGTTTATTTCAGTGTTGCCAACTCATTTTTTTTCTTTTTTGAGGTTGAAAATTGCCTCAAAAATAACTAAATTCGTCTTAACGTTTCCCACTTTCGGCTAACTTCATGGCTAGAAATGTTTTGTACAGATTAAAGCAAAATAATCCAATAAAATAGTTACATATATACAAAGACTCCAAAACAAATCATTGATAAAAAAATTGTACTTTTATTTTTATAAAACTTACCAGATTTGGAGTGGATTTGCTAAAAAAAGAGATTCTTATGTAGTTTGATATACTTTGACTGACCTCCAAAAGTGGCTGAAATCTGCTAAATTTGTCTCATTTACTGCTAACTTGATGGCTAAAAATATCGAATTTATGTTTTGAGTTGGCTATAAAATCAAAGTAAATCGCACCATTATTTTTTTTAATGGCCATATTTTCGGCTATCTGCTATTCGCAGATTTTTATCAGCCAAATAGGGAAACCGGTTACACCAGTAAGCGTATGAATACGCCTCTGGACGTGAAGTTACAACTGTAGGCGTATAAATACGCCTGTAGACGCAGACACGCGTACGCTTTGTGTCGTATAAGTACACATTTATATATATGTACAGGTGTAACTCTACGCCTGTAGAGGTACACATCTACCTCTACAGGCGTAGAGTTACACCTGTACAGATAGAGAGACACCAATACGAACGCAGCTCTCTCAGCCACCAAGCAGAATCTTGGATTCATATAGTTCTGCTAGTACGCGTTCAGTTTCGCTTGTAAACGTCTGCTTATAGACGTATCCCCACGGGCGTGTGATTACGCTTGTAAGCGTATATGTACGCTTACAGACGTTATATCATGCTTGTAGGCGTATGAATATGTACCAATAAGCGTGTAGATACACGTGTGAATGTATAAATATGCAACGTAACTCTCTCAGCCACCAGGCAGTAACTTGGATTCATATGCGTATACCTTTAGAAGGATGTATATGCGTTTTGGTGTATAGTTACGTCCACAAGCGTAACTATATAACTTCAGACGTAATTTTATGTCTTCAGTCGTATTAATATGTTTACTGACTTGACTTCAAGTCTATAAATGTAATTGAATATCTGTGTGATTTTACGCATAAAAGTGTAGCTATTCGCATTCAGCTATACACCCACTGTCGTATATATACACCCACTGTCGTATATATACGCACCCTGGAGTAACTATACTCTCACTGGGGTAACTATACGTTTACCGGTGTGACTATTCGAATATAGTCGAAATGTGTAACTACACGCTAACTGAGGTAAATTCACCCACACAGCTATACGACCGCAAACATATAGTTACGTTTGTAAGCATACGGGTTCGCGTGGAATCATAGTATATAGCATAGAGTTACGCTTGCACACCTCTAAACGTCGTCGAACCAGTAGACGTGTAGATACACCTCATGTTATACTGTATGCGTATAGTCACACCTGTAGACGTATATTTATGCCAGTAAATGTTTAGTTACTTCGATAAGCGTACACATACGCCTGTAAGCGTGTGATTACAACTGAAGGCGTATAGCTACGCTTGTAAGCGTACACTTACGCCAGTAGAGGTTTAAATTCACCTGTAGAAGTAAAGTCACCCCAGTAAGCGTATAAATACGTCAGTAGACGTTGCATTATTTTGAGTTATATAGTAAATACATATCCTCAAGTTCAAGTTCATATATTTATCAGCAGAAGCAGTATTTCAGCGCCTGTCGTTGGACATGGACTTTTTCCAAGATTCGCCAGATCTTTCTATCGCGGGTGGTCGCCAGTATCTCCTGAACTAAATCGTCACGGCATCTTATTTTCTGCCGATCACAATTTGATCTCTGGAAATCAATGATGAGTGCATTGATGCCACATGCACTTAACTCAAAATAATCCGTGGCAAGAATCCCTCCAGTTTCTTATTTATAAATGAATTTCAGCCCTGTTGATCCCAATCAGAATTCTATCGGAAAACATCTTATTATTTTTCTCTTACTCGATCGGCGGTCGAGTTACCTTTCTTTCGAAATCTTACAGGCTTTTCATGAGAGTTCAATGGATTTGGGACCTGGGAAGTCAGCTAGCGAGGATAAAACAGTGAAATCTCTTTCATGCTTCTAAAAACCATTCCCGTAGATGTAAGGCATTGTGAAAGACACATTTACTTGCTGAAAGACACCACTGCCATTGTAAAAAACTGTTGCCATGGTGGAGTGAACTTGATCCTCGCTGATGTTGAGGATGTTGGTTCTCAAGTAAGTGCCTTCCACAGGAATAATAGTACCCAGTTCTCAGCAGAACGCTGCCCAAATCAGGTTGTCTCTCCCGTCTTGTAGTTTTCCTATTGTGTGAAAATTACCTTGGTTAAAATCTGCTTGGATTTCTCTCGCTAGTAGATGTACGTGTGATCAATATTGTGGAATCATATGAGAGTGGACCCTGATGATAAATTGCAATAATGTGGTAGATGTTACAAAACATATGACTCAAGCCTCTTTTATCTTTTGAAAATAATTGACAACAATGAAAAGAAAAAATGACTTCGTATAATTTGAATAGCGCCGGATTAACTTCGTAGCTACAGTAGAAAATACTTTGGACTCTGTAATATTTAAAAGCCTCTCGCTAAATGTTTGCAAACTATCAATTCTTGCTCTATTACCTCGGCGCTATACTGTCTTCAACTTTCATGAACTACTAGATATTTACGGTTAACGATTTTTGTCAATCACCACATTTACAGTAATCAATGGGAATATGATATCAATGTGATCCAAACTCGATGCATATATAAGAAAGTATTTGTAACTGAAGTCAAAATGAAAAAGTTTATTACTAAAATCTCAAACATATTTATCCTATTATCTAGCTGTATAGAAAATGAAAACAAATTTAATTACATCATTATGCAAGCGAAAAAAGGTACGTTTTAATATTTATATGCTTATTTCCTTAATTTACAACATATGCTACCGACCCCGCACAATCCTCAATCAGACCCTGATATTGAATGCTGATTTAGACAGATTAAAATTAATTGCAAACATTGACATTAAACAGAGCACCACCGTTGCCTTGTATTCAGATATTTTAAAGAAATTTCATGTTTTTTAGTCCAGTGTTACCACTTCTCTTTAATTTTTCGAATTTGAGTGTGACTTCCAGAATGGAAAAATATGAATTGGCAACCCTCACTCACTATATATATATATATATATATATATATATATATATATATATATATATATATATATATATATATATATATAATTGCAACATATACTGTATTACCACTTAACTTTTATGCTGGGGTCTACGACGGTGTAAGTTTTCATGGTCCGTCTTTTGAATAAAAGTTTCATATAACAGGAGAATTGTTCGTGAAATAACATATTTTTTTTTTTCTTTAGATAATATCATTTTTAATAATGAAAGGGAAACTGACTTCATTCGTGTATTTTGATTTGAGATTAATAAGGATTATTAATCTAAAACTTCGGAAGCAAACTGAATTTGAATTCACACACACGAACACACACATATAAACGTTCAAATCCACAGACATATATATATACATACATACATACATACATATATATATATATATATATATATATATATATATATATATATATATATATATAAAATCTACACACACACATATATATATATATATATTTATAAAATCTACACACGCACACACACACATATATATATATATATATATATATATATATATATATATATATATATATATATATATGCTTAGTTAATGACAGTGAGCAAAGTTAAATACTTGCAATATATACTCTAATACTTTCTTTTCTTCTACGGTGGTGTCTACAGTATAAGTTTCCATGACTTCTCTTTTGAATTAAGTTTCATATGACAGAAGAATTGTCCTTGATATGTCATATTTATGTCTTATTTTTTAGATCTTATCAGAAAAATTAACTGTTAATTGTGCAAATCACGTTAAGAACCGATTCTTCTCGTAATAACAATAAACCAATTTAATTGTGACTTGTGGACAAAGCGAACATTTACCCGAAAGCCATTGTATTTTTTTCTTTGAAATAATACATAGAAATTGTATGGAACAATGCATATCAGAAACCGTCAACCAAAACTGTCATTAAAACTTTCAACATAGTTTTTTTTTCAGTTTTCAAGTTGGTCTGGCTTGCTATGTATGTATTACACGTAAAGGACGTATCAATAGCGCTAGAAGGCTGAAAATTTAAATTTACTCCTTTTGTTTTTTAAAATAGCACTCAAATTAGATTTTTAGAGTGGGTATTCAATTTGCGACGTAAGTTTATGCTAAATTGGTCGTTCAGCTTGTGTCCAGCTGCATTATTACTTGTTGTTTGTAGTAATCACTACTGGAAAAGTCGAGAGTGGTAACTTATTCATTTATCACCCCAATTTCGAATTGCTTAACTGATCACCCCAATACGGCTAGTTGCCGAAAGGCATTGGTCACAAAATGGTTTCTATTGAGTGATTCACCAGACCTGTCGATTCTTTTTTTTTAATTAATTGTATTAAATTCACACCCAATTAAGAAATAAACGAGGTTAAAATATAAGTTTATACGACACATGTAGGAAACATTCACTTGCAGTACTAAAAATACGGGTGTGTGGGATCACAATGTATACCTACTTCTCAATTTCAAGTTTTTTTTGTATTTTCACTGTCTTCTAATGGAGACATTACCGTATACTTAGTTCTCAATATCTCACATTGCCGTATATATTGTTCTTAAAACCCAGCCTTACCGCATAGCCAGTTACTCAAACCTAGCCTTACCAAATTCTTAGTTCCCAAAACTAGGCTCTACCGTAAACTTAGTTCTCAGAACGCAGCTTCACTATATCCTCAGTTCCCCAAACTCATCCTTACCGTATACCTAGTTCCTCAAACCCAGCCTCATCATACATCTAGTTTTCCAAACCCAGCCTTACCGTATACTGAGTTCCCGAAATCCAGCCTTACCGTATACCTTGTTTAAGAAAAAAATAGCCTTACCGTATATCTATTTCCCGAAAACCTTGAAAATAGGTTCTCGGGGAAATATACGGTATAAGGTGGTATTTTGAGACAAAGGTTTGAAAGAGAGAGGAGGACAGAAAGGATATCAAGAAAATGAGGGAGAATGTGAGAGGGAATAGAGGAAAAGAAATAGAGAAAGGGAGAGAGAGGGGAGCGATAAGTTCAGGAGAGGAAAAATGGAGGGAGTGGAAACGCAGAAAGAGAGAAAAAAAGAGAGACAGTAAGAGAGAGACAGAGACAGACAGACAGATATTTATATAAAAAAGAAATTCGGAATAGGAGAGCAAGAGAGAAGGAGAAAGTACAGAGGAATAAAGGAGAGGGAAAAGTGAGAGAGAGAAGAGAAGTGAAGAAAGAGCGAGGGTGTTACAGAGAAGAGGGACACAGAAAAGTAAACATGATATGATATTCAGAAATGCAATTGTTTAGACACGAAGTATTTCTCAAAAAGGCCTTGTTAGAAACCGTCAACCAAAACTGTCAGTATAGGTTTCTATAAGTTTTTTAGTTGGTCCGGTTAACTGTCAGTACCACGCGTGCAGGCCGCGCCAATGTAGCTAGAGGTCTAAAAATTCAATCATTCAATCCTTAATAGGTCTACAAAAACGTTTTCGTTGTTTTTTCTTTCAAATTCCTCCCTTACACAGGTTTTTTGCGAAGGGGTTCACTTTGCGATGTAAGTTTATGTTAAACTGACCCCTTAGTTCATGTCCACTTGTTCTGTTTTTTGTTTGTTTATTTTTTTAAAATTAGAACTTTTTCGGTATCTTTGCACAACAAAATGTGTGCGAAGTAACTTATTCATTGATCATCCAGTTTTTTTCCAATCTTTTCAATTGATCACCTCCAACATGGCATGTTGCCAAAAGATATTGGTCATATGATGGTTTCTATTGAGTGACAAACTAGACCTGTATAATTTTCATTTAAAAAAGACTTCTTCTTCTTCTTCTTCTTCTTCTTATTATTATTATTATTATTATTATCATTATTATTATTATTATTATTATTATTATTGTATTTGGCTTGAGATTAATGGAACATTTAGACCTTTGTATTCGCTGCAAGATTCAAAAGTTTCATTTTTTTTTTAGTTACTCAACTCTCTGAAGTAGAAATTCCAACCAAGATGGCCTCCTTTCTTTTCCTTGAGATTACAGTCTCTATTATTTTATCTTGATATAATCAAATTAATTGGATTATTTTTTATCAGCCTTTGTGTTAATTGGGAGGGGGGTTGGACATCCCAAAGTTAGTGTAAGATGTTGGGTGTAGGATGCAGGGTCGGCCTTAGGAGCTACGGGACTCAGTTGGAGGAAAAAATGAGAGTGGGGCTGGATAACTGTTAAGGCCTGTAAAATCTTAGAAATTTCAAGAGACTATATATCTCAATGGTACAATAGAAAACTATCAAAATGAGTACCTGAAAATTCCACAGAAATAATTGATATGCTCTTCATTAATCGATTAACATATTATTTAATTCAAGTACGATAATAAAAATTCAAAATACCAACAGTGTAAACAAAAGTTGAATTTTTAAGAATTCAGAAGAAAATCAATATTGTTGCTGTAAATCATCTTGTTCATCTGCAATGCAATGCTGTGTGTATTTGAAAAGACTCGGATATACCCAAGTGCAACCCAACCTTGGGTGCAGGGTCCAACTGGGACCAATACATAAATCATATGCATTTAACACTGACTACAAAAATTCCTAATGAGCAGTTTGAAATAGGGGGGAGGGCTACACAGCCGGCTCTACACAGACCTACATGGTTGTTGTTTGAGCCCAGGTAAAAGTCAGAATCCCAAGTTCTGATTTTCAAAACAGGCAGAACCTGCACACTTGGAAGATTGTCTCAACGCTACTGGTTTGTAAATATTCCGGAGAAACCAACACCCATCCACCCCACACAAAGATATACACGTCGTACGAGAACAAGATAAATTATTATTCTTTGATTTCATGGCAACTTTTTACCTTCATCTTGATTTATTATTTGCTTTTAATTGAAAATTTCACTCAGATCGATTACTCTTCGACAGTGAGCGAACAGCATTGATCGGAAATCAAGAGAAAAGCTAGGATAGGAGTTGAACCCACATTCCCTGAGGTAGCACGATGAATGCCCGTCTTGAGCTACAAGGACTGAACCAGAAGGTGGAAGTCCAAAGAGAGAGCAATTGATCTGCGCAAAAGTTGCAATAAGAAGCAACTCCTAAATTAAGATGGACGTAAAAAGTAGACTTCAATTTTAAAAATGATGATTTAAAATACTTCATCAAATGAAAATGAAAAAAAAAAATGTAGGATGAGGTAAGTTTGATAAATTATAAAGAGGACACACGCATGTATATTTATATATACATATATAATTTCAGTCAGTAATTGGTCTCCTGTGGCCCCGATGGAAGTCAAATGGGTAAGTAAGAGGGAACAAAAAAGGAAAATGAAAGAAGGAAGAGAATAAGGGGTCTAGTCAGGTCTTGTAAGAAAGATCCTTTTGAAAAGCCTTCTGGACAGTCTTATTAGACACGAGTCGTTGTCGGCGTCTAATCGTATTTGATGACTAACTGATATCAACATGGTCGGCGTCTCTTTCTCTGATACCAGGTCTTTGTGATGAAGGCGCTATCAAGATGTCTGGCGTCTGTGGCCCTCTGAAACCCCAAAAATATTCAACGGAGAAAGAGAGAGTGGAGAATGAGAAGGGTTTTAGAAAATGAGAAAAGAGTTAGGGTCTGCGAAAGAAAGAAAGTGAGGAAGAAAGGTACTGAATAACAGAAGTAAACAGGAGATGCAAACTGAAATAAATACAAAAAACAGAGATAGATAGATTGATAGATAGATAGAGAGAGAGAGAAAGAGAGAAAGAGACAGATGAACAGACTGCAATAGATAGATATATAGATAGATATGAACAGTCTGCGATAGATAGGTAGATGGATAAGAACAGACTGTGATAGATAAATAGTGACTGGAATTAAAGTCTCCGGAATGACAGTCTTCGAAGGAAAGTAACACTGTACAGTTACCCAGAGCTACTTAATTAAATCATAACAGGAAGATAACTCACAACCTAGGTTTCTGAGTAGGAGAAAGGTCATAAGGAAATGAGTAATATTTTAAATTAACTTATACTAATTAAATAACTTCATTCTTTTTAGATTTGAATGAACAAAGGTTATTTTGTGATTTGTTCACCGACATCTTTGCTTTTGTCATGTACTTAGTTATTATTTAGCTTTGAAAGCTAGATACTTCGCCTAAGTTGTCTCTAATCCTTTTTAAAATGAATTAATTCAAACTTTTGAGAAAAAGAAATTTCCTTTCCCCTATTTTGTGCCACGTTGGGCCCACTGCAGGTACCCCAAACCCTGCTGTGCGGATGTCATAGCTTTGAACTGTGTCTGTGGGCATCTGTACTTTGTCTCGATTCATTTGGTATATCTTCTCACAAGATTTGTCCTAAGATATCAGAAAATCACAAAGAAAGCTTGGAAGAGTGTAAAGCTTTGCGTAAAACAAACAGACATAGAAGCAGGTTATTGTTTGGAACTTGAAAATAATCTTCTTATATAAATTGATTTCTGTGCTTTACGCTATTTCGGTTTGCGGAAGTTCTCATTGATACACCCACTTTCTGCACGCGGGGGAAACCTGTACTGCATTGAGATAACCTTAGTAAATATCAGTATGTCTTTCCATGGGCGTTGCAACTATCCGGGGGTGGGGAAGCAATAGGGTGTATTTCTGTAAAGGGGCAAAAATATATATTCTGATTATATCTTAGTTGCAACAGGGTTACCAGCGACTGATAATATAGTTTGATTTTGTTTTTTTCATATGGGAACATTGAATTGAGGTTACAGAAAACAACTGTACCTTTATCCTTTACGAACTACAATGTTCCAACTCACAAAACTCCTGAGAAGGCTTGATTCAGGAGGGGTGCAAATGTCCCATTTACCCCTCTCCTAGTGGACACCCACGTGTCTTTCCACAGAATAAAACAGTAGCATTCATTATACGATTCGTATTGTGACACTTCTGTCCCTTTCCGTATGTTCTGTGCTTACTCCGGAGATCGTTGTCTATCTATTTCCGCTGGGTATGTATCGCCTGAAACCAAGACTCCTGTCGCCCTCGAAAAATGACTCCATTGTCGTTTGAACCCCCTCCCACTTCTTGTAATGGTGCAAGGACAACCAGTAAAGATGTTTTTTTAAGGGGACCGTCTATCATTAATGTCAACAAGAAGCCCAGTTATCCCGACATAATGCGCACCCTATCAGCCTTGTTGTCTCACCCTCGTGACCTGCTTACTACTGAAACTTGAGTAGAATACACAAAACCTTCTCCTTCTTTTCATTCAGTCATTCATTCATAAAAAGCAACCATTTAACTCTTTTCCGATTTTTGCTTCCGCTCGTTGTCTCTTTCTGGCTTTCACCCTGTCTTTCAGTCTGCTGCCAGGTTTAGGCACCATTCTTGATTCCAAGAGGGAGATAGCAGCTGCCTTAGGCGCCCCCTAATCTGTCATTTTTTTCCACCCAGCGCGAAAAAAGGGTTTTCAGGAAAGAACATAAGTACTAGTATTCTTTCTGTCTCCGTCTTTCTCTATCTCTCTGTCTCCCCCACTGTCTCCCCTCTCTGTCTCTCTCTCTCACACTCTGTTTGTCAGTCTCTGTCTCTTTCCACACACACACACACACACATACACACACACATATACTTGTGTGTTTTCTAGTTTACGTTTCTGAAGATCATCTTGAAGCAGGCTACTCTTTATTTATTCCTTATCGTACCTCTATAAGAGCCAAATCCGTTCAAAAATGGAGTACTGCACGCATATATGGGCAGACTCCACATTTTAGACATATCAAGGACTCGTTGGAAGTTCTGCTCAAATAGCCTCTTCTCAAGAACATCTACTTTGTGGAATAAACTTCGTTTTGAATGTTTTCTCGACGAGTAAAATCTCGACATTTTTAGATCAAGAGTAAACAAACGTTTTACCCAATGTTAGTCTTCATTTTAAACGTCATATTTTAGAGTTTCCTACTTCACAATATTAACATCAATAAGCTATTTTAACATTGTTTTTTTTTTAATTCTTAATTCTCTGACATAAATAATTCCCTTTTAACAAACCCTTTGATATGAAAAGTAGCCAAAAAGCCTTGCTCAGGGTGACTAAAAGTACAACATTTAAAAATCATTTATTTTGAACCAGTAACCCAGTCATCGGAACCTTGAGACGCAGTAATGGGTCGGGATCCGTACTTTGGAGAACCTTGAAACATTAAAGAAATACAATCGTCATTTCATGAATGAAAAGTTTTGTTTTGCACATTAATTGAGACCTTTTGGGGCCGCACCAGACAGAAGAAAAGTCTTTAAGTGGCTTGAAAGCAATAACAGAGAAAAGTGTTTTGACTCCCGTCTGGTTTCAATGTCGTTGAATGAACATAGACTCTTTGCAGTCTCGATTCAAAATATTTCTTCTCTGAAGTGGCTGGACACGTGCAACAAATTTTGTTTCTTTGTCTCTTCAGAAATGTATATCTACACACTTATAAAATACTGTGGTCATTAGCTGCTTTCAATTACCCCAGTTTCATTCATTCATTCTTTTCTTTTCCTTCTTTATTTCTTCATTCTTTTCTTACCTTTTTATTCCTTCTTGTATTCCTTTCTTTCTCTCTTTCTTCCTTTCTATGTTTCTTCTTTTCTTCTTTCCTTCCTTCTTTTCTGTTTTTCTTTCTTCGTTTCTTTTCTTTCTCTCCTTTACTCTTTCTGTGTACCTTTCTCCCTTTCTTTCTTTCTTTCTTATTTCTTTCTTTCTTCCTTTCTATGTTTCTTCTTTTCTTCTTTCCTTCCTTCCTTTCTGCTTTTCTTCCTTCGTTTCTTTTCTTTCTCTCCTTTACTCTTTCTGTGTACCTTTCTCCCTTTCTTTCTTTCTTTCTTTCCTTTTTCTTTCTTTCTTCCTTTCTATGTTTCTTCTTTTCTTCTTTCCTTCCTTCCTTTCTGTTTTTCTTTCTTCGTTTCTTTTCTTTCTCTCCTTTACTCTTTCTGTGTACCTTTCTCCCTTTCTTTCTTTCTTTTTTCTTTCTTTCTTTCTTTCTTTCTCACTTCCTGTCTGTATTCTTTTCTTTCTTTTTTTGCTTACTTGCTTTATTTGGTTCTTTCTTTCTTTCTGTCTTTTTATTTTTCTTTCCCTTCTTCTTTTCTTTCTTATTTGTTTGCTCACTTGCTCGATTTGATTCTTTCTTTCCTACTTTTTCATCATTTGTTTTTCTTATGTGCTAATTTTTCACAAAATCGTCTTCATTGTGAAGTTTTCATTTTAGTTTTCAATCTTATCTTTTTAAGATCTTGTTAAACGTATTGAAAAAAAACTGAATATTTTCTTTAAAGTTTAGTTTTGGTTATAACTGCAAAAAAAAGCCTGAAGTTATTCTTTAAAACAAAACTCTTTCGCATACTTACTCAGGATTTTCGAGCAGATAAACACTGTTTATACATTTTTGACTTAAAACTATCGATTCTATTATAATTGACGATGGCTCTGTCTCTGGAAAAAATGAAGTGAAGTTCTAAAATTCAAAACTCTTGTTAAAAGCTTCAGTGTTTCTTTATCTATTTGTACATTCACTATTTGGGAATGATAAAGTGTTTCTTTCTTGTTTATGCCACAAGACTTATAGGTTTGGGGGACTGGAAGGGATTGGAGGGGAAGTTATCAAGAATTATCGGCGGATTTTCTCAATCGCAGTCCTCTGTTGTCACAGACAACAATGAATAGCAAAGTGTAACTTATTTCGTTACGAAATGAACTCACACACTATTTTTTACTTTTCTTTTAGTTTTAAATGAGTATCGTTCCTATGACGTGTTCTTTATTGTTTTAACCCTTTTTCACAGCTCAGCTAATCTATTTCACATAAACCAATCAATTACTAGTTTTAGGTTATATAAGACATGAGACTACAGACAATTATACAATTAAACGTACTAACTTGCATATATGGCTTTTATAAGGATGGATTATCGTACACACACACACACACACACACACACACACACACACACATATATATATATATATATATATATATATATATATATATATATATATATATATATATATATACATATATATCTTTCTTTTTCTCAACGACATTATGATGAAACGACTTTAATCGGGGAGTTCGTCTATTTGGCCCGATTTAGTCGTTTCTAGTCTAAAAGTTTCGTATAGTATGACAGCTTTCAATTGAGATTCAACGAACGCTAACAAACAATTCTAGGTTTTTCCCTTCCAAGGTCAGGCCAAAAAACGTGTCGCATTATTCCGAGGGACACGCACTTAACCGACTGTTAAAGAAAATCTACAAACGATTCAGAGGAAAGTATCACGTGATGACCTCTCTCAGTACTGTTGTCGGCTGATCGATTATTATTTTTGATCAATCGTTCATGAGAGATCACAAACTGTTGACACTGAGAGGATTTCCTCGATACACCGAATTAATAAAATCAAATGTGTGGGGGTATATAATCAAGGTCAGTAGATACAGAAGGATTATTATGCAAATGAACCTCTCGAATACTTATTAATTGAGACCCGTTAAGAGGTCAATACCATGACAGTGGAAAGAATGAGTGACTGACATAATTTCATTTGCCTTTCCTCACGTGATAACCGTGAATTTCATTATCTTTCAGTTCAAATTGGATGGGATTATTTCTTCTTGTTTAATATATCAATTAGGAGTTGCCATCCAAACGTTGTATTAAAAATATTCTGAATCGTCTAGTCTGGTAAGTCTCTCAACAGAATTCTCCATGCAACCGATGTCTTATGGCAGCAAACCGCATTAGGGTTGATCAATCAAAAAAATTGGAAGAAATGAATAAATTACTTCTTTCGCCGTTTTTGAACAGTGATCGCTAAAAGGTCTGAATTTTTATAAGAACAGGCGGGCACGAACTATCGAATCAATTTAGCGTAAACGTAAATCGAACCCGCCTCCCTTTACTAATATCTACTGGGTAGGTTAAAAGAAATTTTAAGTTTTTTCTAGACTTAAAGGGTGAAACCTATACGAGCGATATATACATAGCAGGCCGGCCAGCCAGACCACTCAAAAAATTGAGAGAGACCTATGTTGACAGTTATGGTGACAGTTTTGATTATTCAAATTTATTCTTCAAGTTTTAATTTAGGTTTCCATCATCGAAAAAAGCATAAAGTTAGTAAAAAAAAGCAGTTTTTATACTGATTTCTATTCAATATTTTACTATATGAATTTGTGTCATCCAAAATTAATTTGATTTTGCCATGATTGATGTCTGTCAATAGACCAATTTTAAGTCAGTAATCACTAATCTTCCAAAGGTAAGTTGCCTTTACGGAAATTGAATTCATCAAAAAATGGTCAATTCAGTGGTTACTTAACTACATTTTGAACAAAGAGAATACATCTGTTGACAGCGTATATCCGCTACCTGTCAACTAGGTTCAAAGGACAAATGGGCGCCCCTTTTCTTATCCACAGGTAATGAAAGCTCGCTTGAATTTATCAGTGTCTTATGGGACAGCTGAAATATGGATGATCAGAAATCATAAAATCAGATATTACTGGCAAAAGTACGTTCCCGACATCAAAACTCCGTCAAATTAGACTGTCAACGACAAGAAATTCAAAATCAAGAGTTGTCAGACTCCAGTACAAAGTACTGCAATTAACTGGAGTTTTCCTACTTCAACAAGAACAATAACAAGAATCCTCATCAAAATGTGGGATCAAAACCGATATCGATAGTGATTTGAACACTAGACCAACTAATTATCAGCATCCTGTCTTATTGATTGAGTCCTTGGTATTAACGAAGATTTACCGTACAGATACGTACGGGCTTATTTCACTCTTAATAAATAAATGTATTCATACAAAAAAATACATTTTTATATTTTTCTCATTTGTTATATATACAATGCAAAATTGCATTAATCATCTTCAGTCGGAGTAGAAGATGAAGTGGAGTTGGAGCCTACAGCAGCGAGTTTTATTTTCTTTCTTTTTAAATCAAAATATAATTCAAATCATCAACAATAAAAGAAAATATCACATTTGTTCCATCCTGCATTAAAATGCTGATTACAGGATTTATTTTTGAACTTCGAAGCCAATCACTGCTTTTTTGTTTGTATGTTTTTCTCTTGTTCTGTTTTTTTTTTCACTTAATATCTTAACTCACCCAAAAGGCACGTATCCTTGCTTGAATAGTAAAGACGTTTTATCATCCAATACTATCTTTTCAACATCACCTTTAAACATGGGAATCTTACGTTCGAAACAAAGAACGAGATCTGAAAGGGATTTGAACAAGATTTGATCTTGAATTGAACCTTCCATGAATCGCACCCCCTTTTCTCGGTAAGGTTAATCTACGATACGCAATAGTATAACGATTGAAGTGGACAGATCTGGGTAGTCACTCAATAGAAACCATCACATGACCTACGACTTTAGGCAGTATGCCACTTTGGGGGTGATCAATTAAAACATTGAAAGAAGGCGTGATCATCAAATATGTCACTTCTCTAACCTTCTGGTGGGCAGTAATCACTAAAATGTCCTATATTCCCCCCAAGAAAGCAAGCGGGTGTAAACTAGGGACAAATTTAGCATGAACTTACATGGCAAATCACCCCCACACTAATAAGGTTTTTTACCTAATATATATAATGAAGAGTAAATGTGTAAATTTTCAGCTGTCTAGCTCCATTGGTGCGGCCTATATGCGTGATACATACATAGCCAGCCAACTGGACCACTTTGAAAACTGAAGAAACCTTTTTTGGTGACAGTTCTGGTCTATGATTTCTACGATGAGGAACTAAAGGCAAAACAAGGTGGATAGTTAAGTAAGATCGCCTCGTAAATCTGGTCACTTGTTATGTGCACGCTGATCGGTGCCTTTGCGTGAGACCAATGTTTTTCAGAGGCTGACGCAGATATTTTTCTTGTCTCAGGCATTCTTTAAACAACTCAGTCACACGCAAGAGATTCGGTCATTTACAGGCACGACAAACATATATTAAGATGGTTTGAAAGTGAATGCCTTCATTCTTTCACATGGTAGATGTGTCACGTGAGATCTTTATTATTGTCCGATATCGTGCGTCACGTGCACAAGTCAAAAAAGGCCATCGAACCCCATGAGGACAAATCTTGCACAGAAAGAAAACACGAATTACTCATTTACTTTCTCACACTGTGGTGTGTCACACAAACTAATCAACCATTTTGATTTCATGGCATTTGATCCTAGGATGAAGAGTAAAATCCTTTTGTTTGTAGATTATCTGATAAATAAATCATAGATGTGCCTGTTCGATCTTGAGTGCTTTTAAAATCCCCTTCCTTTAAAAGTCCATTCCTTTCAAACCTTTGAAATCCCTTTTCCTCTTGAAGAACTTTCACTTGAAGCTAAAATCGTAGTAAAATGGAATTTCATTCATGTAATTGACGCAGGTTTGTCTTTTGACTTAGTAAATACATACATGTTTTTATTTTCTGTGTAGGCTTCTTTCATGTACGCATTTTCGTGGGGAATTTTCATGAGGGATCTTTCATGTGAACACAGCTGACATTTCAGTACAAATTTAAGAAAATGTCCAAAATGGAGTATTTTTGTTTATTTATTCCAAATTTGAAGATGGAAGAAAATAAGCAACATTTTCAGTAGATGTTCTTTTAGTATAAGGAAGGCAAACATGTGACTAATACTCAAAAAAAAAAAGAACTTTGCTGTTCATGAAGGTTCGCTGAATGATCCTAAACGTCAAGAGTGGTTAGCACAAACAAAATTTGTTCATTTTGCTTTTACATGCGTCGTAATTTTTTATGCGTTTTTATTTACACTGATTTTCAGCATGACCCAGGAATATCTACCTATCAATCTATCTCTTTACACACACAAACGCACACACTCACACACACAAATACGCACACACACACACACACACACACACACACACATATATATATATATATATATATATATATATATATACTAGCGGAAAATGAAGAAATATTTCTACACATTTTTACTGTTTCATTTCATCATGATTATCATCATCATCATCATCATCATCATCATCATCATCATCATCATCATCATCATAATCATCATCATCAGTCTTTTAACGCCCATCATTGGACATACACCTTCCCCAGGATTCGCCACACTTCTCTATTGTGGGCGTCGCGGAGCCAGTATCTTTTTAATTTGTCTAGTTTGTCTCACCATCTTGTATTCTGACGGCCTCAGTTTCACATGTGTTGTCTGAGGATCCATGTTGTGAGTCATTATGTCAATCGGTTACCAGCCATTCTTGCAACATGACCAGCCCATTGCCATTCAAGATTTTTAATGGATTCCATGATGTCTCGGACTCCTTTTTTCTTCCTGATATACTTTGCTGTCTTGTGATCTCTCCATATGAGGTTGAGCATAATTCATGCTGTAGAAAAAATTCAAATAGGAAAGTTTTACACACTCATACACACTCATACACACGCACACACACACACACACACACACACACACACACACACACACACACACACACACACACACTCAAACATACACATACACGCACACACACATAGAGAGAGAGAGTCAAGAAAGCCTTACAGTTATTGTGGGAATTCTAAATCTAATTATTTATTTATGAATTTATTTATTTTGTCAAGTTTTAATGGTTGTTAAAAAAAGGCTTTCTGGGGGCTACTATGCTTCGCACAGAAACAGATCTTACAATAGTACAAATGAAATTTACTTGAGAGGATCATCAATTTTTTTTTTATCATGGAACAGTTTCGGGCATTTAAAAATAATAATTTATCCATGGCACCCCAGTAGTAGTGATCAATCTGTATTTCCCCTCAAGCTATGATTTTCTTATGATTTGATTGATATCTCACTCCAAAAAAATATTACAATGCATAAAAAGTGTGCACACGCGCACACACATGGGATTCCACGGATTCACTAGTTTCGGAATCTTACTGTAATATATATATATATATATATATATATATATATATATATATATATATATATATATATATATATATATATATATATATATATATATATATATATATATATATATATATATGAGAATGCACGTGTTTAAGTTGCATATATGTTGTTCAAATAGCTGAGACATCCGCTTGATTGGGTCAAATTATTTTATTGTTGTGATATCTCATTTAATCCGAATCTACAATTTTCGATATTTACGTGAAATTATTCCACGCTGTTTCAAACGTAATGAAGTTAATTCAAGATTATAACTTGCTTTTTATTATGTTTGATTTTTCTCTCAAATGAAGAATCGTGAATAATCATTATTGAGTTTTTATGGCTACATTTTACCTTCATCCCAATTCTTTTTACCTTTTTGCGAGATAAAAAAGCAACTAAAAAATTAAGATTTCAAAAAAATGAATGTTAATGATTAATAATTTGGTATTTTTAAACGAAATGGAACGCTCAATTCAAACTGTGTTCAACTGATCAAGCTAAGAAATCCGGTGCAATCGTCAGGATTAACATTTAGGCTGAGCAGCAAATTGAGCTGAAACTTAAAATACTTGGAAAAACCTTGACGAATTGAGACAAGACCCATCTTTCTATTTAGTGCCACTACGTCCTTCTCCTTGACTTGAGGATCAAATATGGTAAAGTTTAATCCACGATTATATCGCCTGGATATAATTCGAATCAATGTCTTTCTGCTTGTATTAGTGCCCAGTGATCTGGAAGTAACAGAATTAGTCCTAATTAGAGATATCTAAGATAATAGTCGCGGATGAAGATCAGCTCTCAAGATCAACTTAACAAGGACGCCGGCGAATAAGGTGTGATTTCCAGAAAAAAAAATGTTGTTATAGGAACCGTTGGGATTATAAAAATGGGTTTCGACAAATATCAAGTTAGAATACCAAGAAACCCAAACATCTATGAGATACAGGACCACCAAAATCCTTCGCAAAGCTCTGTCCATTTAAATATTTTATCTATTATACAACTTTGTGTAGCCTCTTGTATTGATCTGCCCCATT
The DNA here is from genome assembly GCA_963457665.1 of Thysanoteuthis rhombus. Classification (NCBI taxonomy): domain Eukaryota; kingdom Metazoa; phylum Mollusca; class Cephalopoda; order Oegopsida; family Thysanoteuthidae; genus Thysanoteuthis; species Thysanoteuthis major. Next base: position 63,098,409 of record OY735213.1, on the reverse strand, counting down.
GGATGTATAACATTAAGAAAAAACACTACCAGTGCTTACTAAGTAAATATAATAATAATAATAATAATAATAATAATAATAATAATAATAATAATAATAATAATAATAATAATAATAATAATGATAATAATAATAATAATAATAATAATAATAATGTACACTATGCAATTATAGAGATTATATGGTCAAAATATGGTCATGTATAATCCACGATTACATCGCCTGGATATAATTCGAATCAATGTCTTTCTGCTTGCATTAGAGTCCAATGATCTGGAAGTAAAAGAATTAGTGATAATTAGTGTTATCCAAGATAAGATTAAGATCAGCTCTTAAGATCAACGAAACAAATACGCTGTCAAGCCAGATGTAATTTCCAAGGAAAATGTACCAATAATAATAATAATAATAATAATAATAATAATAATAATAATAATAATAAGAAGAAGAAGAAGAAGAAGAAGAAGAAGAAGAAGAAGAAGAAGAAGAAGAAGAAGAAGAAGAATCAGCATTTAATAGAAAACTGAGAAGTCAATCTTTTTATGTATAACTGAAATTTCCTCTTAATGTCGACAAAAACTGTAATATTAAACACCTCGGGTGAATCAAAAACATCAGCAAAACAAACTTGATTTTGCTGCTAAGAAACATGTAGGGGAGACCGGAGTATAATGAGACAAGGGGCCTAGAGACAACCCCATTTCCTTTTGTAGGTGTTTACCATTTTACATTTATTTTCCCAAAGTGACTTAAAAGCTGGGGTGATGAGAATCAAGTTTAGTATTGTTCGGTCATTCATTTCACCCTACAGTATTGAGCCCCATGTACTCAGAACCTGGGAAGGAACCCTTGATCTGCAATTTTGACCTATAGCCTACTGTATCAAGGTATGATATCATTGTTGTTGACATGCATTTTGGTATGTAAAAATACAATTTATATATGATTATGAGATGAAACGGCAGAGTGTAATGTTCGATGAACTTGGATCTGTTAAGCTCATGAACCATTTCATTCATCATACGCACAATTCGAAGAAGAATCCTTCTTTGCTCACTTTTAACAACCATAAAAGTCACATTTCAATTCATGTTATTGACATAGCCAAAGAAAACAGGGTGGCACTTTTAACCCTGTCACCTCATAGCAGTAATCTCTTGATGAATCAGTTTTAAAACCTTCGTAGACTTATTGCAAACAGGCTATGGACATCCGGACGATTCAAAATCCTGAAAAGCTTATCACCATTTATGAGATTGCTGATCGTGTTGAAATCGCCTATGAAAAGTCAAGGGCACTTGGCAACATTCATTTTGGATCAGAAAAACAAGGGATCATCCGATAGGTGAGAACGCGTTTTTGAGGCAGATTTTCAAAGCGCTGTCGTCAGTGTTTGACCAGTCCCATCTTCCAACGAGGAGACCACCTAAATCATGAGAGGAACTATTGGACATTCTTATCAATCCTAAGAGCCATGTACATCAGTTAAATTTTGTTTCCCCTCGAGAATTTAGGGGTTTTCATGAAGCCCCAATGAGAAAGTAGAGTAGGTTCGCCCTACGGAGGGATCACTCCTGCAACCTTTTCGTTGTCCGATGTTAGATTTATGACAGCCATGATTGTAGTCTAACATTTTGTCTCCTTATCAAAATGGCGACATCTGGTGTTGCTTTAATCAGTCAGAACAGAAACAGGAGTAAATTACTCTCACTCCAACGGAAAATAAATAAATAATAGTGTTTTTCTCGACCACTTTACAGCAGCATGGAATTTCCATACCTACACCACAATTATCAATAAATAATAACCTCGATCGTATCACGTTGATTCGAAGTGGACAATTATTATATCCATCGATTCATGTTAATACCCGGTCAACTATAAAAAGGATGTATCTTGTAATAGGCCCATTAGTTATCAACTAACAGGGTAAATGGGTTAATTTATCTTCAACAGAAAATGGATGGGAAAATCGAGATCGTATGCTTTTAAAAGATTATCTTTAGTTCAAAGAAGGAATTCTGTCGTGTATAAAACTGCTCATCCACTATCAGTACTTTGATGGCCCCTTTCAGTCTTGATAGACTATGGAACGGCACAGGGCACAAGTCTGGGTGAAGTGAATGGGGATCCTGGGATGCCCAGTCCGTAGAATCCTCCACTTGGCTTCGCTAATGTAGTCCAGTGGAAAGTGGAACATGAGACGTTTGACATCAGCTTGGCTGCAGGAGATGCCGGGAGGACGTCAAGTCGGTAATCAATCACCCTAAGGGGGTTCCACTCTCTGATTGGTTTGGAATCAGAATTGTCATTCTTCTAAACTGGTTACCTTCCCAACGCTGAAGAACCGAACGTAAAAAGCCTCGACTAGAGTTTGATCTCGGCACGCCGATTCCATTGTCCACACCGTTAGCACCTCCCCATTTTCATTACTAGCTATATCTTATTGTTATCTATTATTGTTTTATTACTAGTTTTACTGCATCTCATTATTGTTGCTTTGAAGCATTTTTATGTAATTATGAGAAACCGTCAACTAAAACTGCCAATAAAATTGTTAACATTAGGTTCCTTCGGTTTTCAATCCAGTTTCGACTGGCTATGTATGCATCACGTGAAAAGGCTGCATCAATGGGGATAAAAAGTGAAAATTTAAACATTCATTCCTAATTATGTTATTTTTTTGGTTTTGAAAAGGGGGTTTTGTGAAGGGGGTTCAATATGCAATATAAGTCTTTGCCAAATTGACCCCTTAGTTTCTGTCTGCTGGCTTTTTGAAAAAATCGAGCCTTTTTAGTCATCACTGTCCAACAAAAGATGAAGGAGAAAATTATTGATCGATCACCACTTTTTCCAATTTATCAATTGATCATCCCCACCAAGGTATGCTACCAGCTTGGATTGACGTTTACTAATTACTTGCGCTCTCCTGTTTTTGTAAATGACGTTTCGTCGACACACATTAAGCCGACAACCGTTTCGTCATGCGGACATTTCGCCGAAAACCCCTTTTCGCGAAAAGATGTTTTGTCAACATACAATTAGCTAACTGCCGTTTCGTCATGCTGACCTTCTTACCGAAGACGTTTCTGCCGGAGAAATATATTTATTTTGATTTTGATTTTTTTACTTATGAATCTGTATATTTAATGGCTCAAAATATTCATATTTCATAGTCCAAAAATAGGATATAAGACCTGCTCCAGTAAGCCTTAGTGTCGATTACACTTCAAGGGCGCAAGCTCGGATGGAGTGCGTAGGGATCCCCAGATGCCCGGTCGATAGAAATCCCACCTCCCGCCCTCGCTGATGTAGTACAAAGAAAAGTTAGATGCGATACGTTTAATATCAGCTTGGATTCCGGAGCTACCGGGAGACATCGAGGAGTTATCCTTCTCCTAGACTGATTGCCTCCCCAAGAGTTGAGAGCCCAGTCTTGCCCTGCTATTTTACCCATTACTATGGAGGAAGAGAGATGGATTCATGTTTTTCCCAATTTTTGGATTAGCGTGGTTTGAATGTAAACAGCCAGAGTTGGCTCGCCGATTCCATTGTTCGTGCCGTTAATAGCTCCTCACACCACCTCAGCAGTGTCTAATGCAGTAGATTGTCCACCTTTTCATGCCCAACGCCTACTTTTGAGACAGCTGTGAGGGTAAAGATTCCTTACCGCCCAACAATTCTCAATGGTTAAAAGTGACTGGATAAAAAAGAAATGGCTAGAATTGCGTAGATTCAATTTCCAGCTTATTAGGCAACTGTACACATACCCAAAACTTGTACAAATTAGATACACAACATATTTATCACATATTCCAACAATAATGAAAATTAGAGCCACTATTTTTGGTTGGTAATCTTTATTTGAATGATTTGAATACTTCATTGCAACGAATACCGACTGGCCTCGTTGGTCTGTCGCCTACTTGAAAGCTTAGACCGCCCAGTAGTGGGTGTTATCACCCGGTTTGGCGACCACTGGTTCAATGTGTTGTATTTGAATGAGACCCGGTTGACACGCACTATCGATAAGTCAAAGAACTCACCTTGAATGATTGTTATCTGTTTTTCTCTATTTCTCTCAGAGAGGTCCTCAAGAAATACAAACAAAAGATAAGACCTTTTTATCTTACATTAGTTTAGCAACAGGATGAGTTGGTGGATGATTGTGCAAAAAAGCGGATTAAAAATTGAGGGATTATCTCTCATCAACCCTGATCTTGAGCCTCTAGCCAAAATGCTGACAAGCAAATCTTTCGTCTTTATTATAAAAAAATAATCAAAAGGACAATTGCTTATTGAATAATGTTTTATAAGTGGTACTAAATGTAGTAGTATTACTACTTTGACTGTGGTTGACTGAGTAGCAGCCAAAAATCATTCATACACACATCTACATACATGCACACGCACTAAACCACACACACACACACACACACACACACACACACACACACACACACACATATATATATATATATATATATATATATATATATATATATATATATATATATATATATAGGTACATCAATAAATCCACTGTCCAATGATAAAAAAGCTGTTATTTTACACAAGAAATATTACGTTGATCACACATTTTTACCAATTAGAAAAAGTCGATTTATTGTGGAAGCATAAAATTCTGGGATCCTGGAACCAATGAATTCTTCAAAGGTGTTCCGATCAGCTGTTTGATTGTTGGAGACCTTCCCTCGCAGGAATTGGTGTAAATGCTTGAAAATGCAGTTGTCGGTCAGAGAGAGGTCTGGTTAGTAAGCTGGGTGAGGAAGAGTTTCGTAGCCTAGTTTGTTGAATTTCTGCTGAGTCATTCGTGCGACATGTCGAGGTTTTTTTTTTGGGGGGGGGGTCCCAGTTTGATACAAGTGTCGAACAACTGTTGAATGATCATCGGATACCTCCTTAGCGTGGGTCTGCCTCAACAATACTCCTCAATTGAAAATTGTTGATCACTGAAGGACATACACCATACACGTTTTCGAGCTCTGGAAATTTTTGAACCAATTTTGAGCCGTACGTTCAATGACATTCCCCAGGTCTAATACTTTGTTGATATTGCGAGCATTTTCTGCTGATTTACGTTCCATTTTGAAGTTGCTTGAATTAGCTATTTTTTTCCATCTTTGATTTGACAGCCTCAGATAAACCAAAATAGATAACTGGAGCACAATTCACGCTTTTGAATGGTTTATTCCATGAAAACAGTCAAATAATATTTCATTTAAAAATAAGCATCAAAGTTTAAAACAACAAAAGGTGCAATCATTTTAGCACCAACCCAATATATATTTATTTTTATGTTCGTCCTTGTCAATGCACTTAATCCAGGGGTGCGAAATAATCATATAGTTTGAAAACCAGAGAATAGAAATTTCAGGTCAAAATTTGGCTTATAACCACGAGTCAAGATTATTGATCTACGCTTGTATGTATGTATGTATGTATGTATGTATGTATGTATGTATGTATGTATGTATGTATGTAGACAATTATTTTGATATCTATTCTTGCAATAAACACATATGTGTTTGCAAGTATATACATACGCACTCGACCATTTATAAAGAGTTTTCAAAGTAAATATTACACGTTGGCATTTCCTCATATCTAATATTTAAACCATAATCCCATATCTTCAGTAAAGTGTATTTCAGCGATTTTGCTGATAAATGCTTTTTAATATCAGCAACATTTTATTTTCCTCATCTCTTATCATTATTGCCTTGTCTTGAATCCAGCAAGAAAACCAAAGGGTGGTACCCTGCACATAACGCAACATCTACCCTATCAACTTCCCAGTGGTTCAAACGAAAAGACCCCAAAATCTTTGATTGTCCTGCATATGTTGGGGTGGGGTTTGCGATATGCTCTAGTTTCACTTCAGGGTGCTCCTAAAACTTCGTCTTCTCTGTGGGTCGGGAGACATAATCTGATCCCAAGTAGTCGTGATGGGGGTATAAACGTCCGCAGTCACGGGGGGTGGGCAAAATGATATAATCCAAGTTGGGGAGGGGTAAATGTTCTAAAAGGTATTTCCAGATGTCGGTTGTTAGATAAGGGACTAAAGAGTGCTTAAGCTGCAAGCCGGCATAAGCTGTCAGTGTTTATAAATGACCTCTTGGTCCCTGGCCTCTTTAGGGTTCCAATATTCAACCCCGCCGTCTTCCCTCGATAGAACGCATAATCCAGGAGAGGGGGGTGCCATGTCTTCCCCCTCCCCGCACAAACACCCATGGGTAATGGGGAAAAGGCTGAGATTTATAATGAACGCAATCGTTTAGGTTTATGGATAGTAAGTGAAAAAAAGAAAATAAAGGAAGTAGGAAACAATATATAGGAACATCAAACTGGTTTTGTTTCATGTAAGTTTGAAATGAAATATTGCTGTCTTTGTGCAACACTCTTACATAAATCTGATTAGAACAAGTATTATTGAAGCCATATCAGAATTCAGGAGAGGCGTATAAGCCAGAGGGGTAGGGAAACTAAGTGCCCTCCTAAATTCGGGCAACAGTAGGGAATATTCAAGAAATTGATATTTTAGCTGCCAAGAAAAGCAGACAACTATATTTCTTTCCAGTCGTCCGTTGTGTGATTTGTACAATGTTTCATCGATTGATAAAAATACTTTTTTATTGGAAATTAGTTGTTTTGTTTTAATTAATTTAATTCGTAATTCATGTAAAATTTCAGGCCAATCAATCCCTCTGTCACTGCAGCTGAATAAAAAGAGTTCCCATACGCCCATCTAATTCAGACTATAAGAAACGTCTGTTTTGGTAATTGAAGTCTTTTGTTTGTGAAATGATCGCAAAGGGAAGGCTGAAGTAAATCAAACGATGTCTATTAAATCATTGTATAATTGTATTAGATCTTAGGGCTATCAAATGTCTTCGAAAGATTGAAGAATTCTTTTCTAATCATGCCTATTTGGATTGTTACAGATTCACACGTAGAGAGATTCAATTGTACTTCACTTGCAAAAAAGCATCAGTAACTCGTTCTGTACTTTCTTCTTTTCTCCTTCTTTTTCTTCTTTGTGTTTTTCTCCTTCATCCTCTTTTCCTTCTCCTTTTTATTCTTCTTCTCCTTCATTCTCTTCTTCTTTTGCAGCAGCATTTACATCGATTTAGACAATTTTGTGCATAAACAAGAAAAGCCAATTTACAAACGTCATTCAAGTTTAAGTTTTTTGTTACAGTTGATTTGTACTAAAATTCATCGATTTAAAAAAATACATTAACACAGTGGCTCTATGAGACTTAATATTATTATATATGATAAACATTGGCAAATATACTAAAACTGGTACTTAACATTATAGGTATGGATGATATGACGATAATTTTCACCGGAAAATAGACATCTGAGAAATTTTAAAATCTGTAAAAAATCAGCATATCATCCGATCTTCATAAAATTTTTGATACTTATTTATTAAAAGACGAATTTTCAAAAGAATATATTTTAATTCCAAATATCGGAAGAACAGATTTTTTTTTTCATATTATTCCTGCCCAACCTTTTATCATTTTGATAATTTATATTATTTATCCATTGATGAGTTAATAGATTTTTACACATCTAACAGATAAAATCTTTTCCGATATTAATTCTGTTTACCTTCATGAAAAGTGCACAGGAACTGCTCGAACAGGGTGTAATCGATAAAAATGATAAAAAAATCTTTTTTCACATATCCAAAGCCCAAATTATAATTAATCGGATAAAACTAAAAAAAATTACCAAAAAGAAAAAAAATCACCTAATTTTTCTTTTGTTTTAATTCCAAAAGTAAGTCTTCCAGTTAGATCAATTCCGAGTCGATTTTCTAAAAAAGGGTAAACATAACGGAAATTTCGAGGGATTTATCTTTTAAAGGTGTAAAAATCAAGGGAAACGGCAAAAAGAAAAAAAGATCAGTCATCAAAATTGTAAGAAAGATATTTGGAATGAAAAACCACTTTTTTCAATTCATTCTTTAATAAATAAATATCGGAAATCGAAGAATATGCTTTTTTTTCTGCTAGATTTTCAAATTTCCAAGGTGTCGATTTTCCGGTGAAATTGCATCAACATTGTTTATACCTATAACATTATGATATGAAATGAACGTTACCAAATAAGAAAATCTATCTATGATTGTTTACTTCTGAACAGAAGATGCATCGATAAAATGTTATCTAATTACAACTGCCGTCCACAGCAGTTGTTTTTGTTTTCAATTATCGCCAGCTTATCTGAGCCTGTCCGCCAGTTGCCTGCAAATCTACGACATCTTAGACATAAGATCTGCATCGTGCTCAAAAGACTTATCTGGTTAAATCGGATTATTCAAGTGAATACATAATGTTTACTCGTCATTTAACCTTTACATTCTCCTTGACTTAACACAAAATATATTTCTCGGGTGAATCTTGAACTAAGTTTATTAAGGTCGCTGAAGGTAAAACTGAGAAAGTCGGTAATCACAGGCTTCTTATAGACAAGAACATTTATCTATATTTCTATATAACGCCTGTAGATAATTGGGAGGATGCATTGGTTGTACACTCTTTTTTTTTTTAAAGACGAATGCGATCTTCACGTTCTTGAAGGTTGAGCTCGTTCTACCGAAAGCTTGCGATCCCAGAGTGATTCTTCGCTTGATTTTTTCTTCTTTTGTGGATTCCATTGTCCTAGGTAGATGTAGATGTAGTGGTCTATTTTCTCAAGCTTTGAAATTTGATTTTGATCGTTGTGCGTTCATTTCCAACGTTTTCTGTATCAACGTTTTTCATTATTACAGTTCTGATGAAATTCATTTGAAAGTCAACTTCCTCGTTTTCATAGTTGGAGAGTCCTAGAGGTTCTCTGCAAAAAGGACGATGTCGTCTGCAAATCTGAGATTATTTAGGTATTCACCCTCTATTCTGATTCCTTTGTTTTCCAAGTCAAGGTTTCTAAAGATCATCCCAATACTGATCATTAAATCCATCTCTATTACCGTTTTCTCGAAATTTATCAAATCCTATTTTTGAAGCTGTAAATACAACTTTTATTCTTCACATATTCAGACAATTCATCTTAATAGAGCACAAATTTTCCGCAAAAGAATTTCATGGATCTATTCGATAAGATTATTTGTTCTCTTTGATTGGATTAGATAAGTTTTTGCCATAATTATTACAATCATTTAATATTTTCAAAGTTTTCCCGTATTCTGTGTTCAAGTAGAGTTGTGGGCCCCAATTTTCCCATTCTTTTCTCTACCTTGAATCACTTGGACCGTCAATAATTTCAGTAGCATTTTTCTGACCCACTCAATAGCCAAAATAATCTTCTAATTTCCATGTCGTGCATTTGATGGCCATGACTGACAGCAATATTCAATGACAGTGTTGCCAACTCAAAAAAGTGTTGTGCTAAATCCTCAAAAAGCGTTAAAACGCCCAAACGCGTGTAAAACACTGTTAGCCAATTTCATAGCCACTTTGGATCGCTTAAAATGGCTAGAATTGATGAATGTTGAATTTTAGTGCTGCAAAAAGAAGAAACGCGCTAAATTGGTTGTACTGTGTGTTTTCATTGTCTTAAAAGTTGTTTTCATTACATATGGGTTTCTGGATATTGATGACCGCTTAACGATGTCGATCTTGATTAACGATCAATCGACCCACTGACCCTTAGCTGTGCGTTTCTCTTATAGTTTGCAAACTTTTTTGGTTATTTTACGGGTCTGAAATATTGATTTTGATACATCTCCGACCTTGACGATAAGCATGGATACACCTCAAAAACATCTTCTAAACCTTTTTCGTTTTGCTTTTTTCAACAAAGTACTTTTGGGGGTTTATAGGATCATTTTGAAGCTAGATGCTCAAATCTTGGGCTTGGATTTTTTTGAGATAATTTTTAATAAAAAATTTATTTTTCTTTTAAAATCAGTTCTGGTACACACCCGGGCTACGGCTATTCATTTATGTGAGGTACGAATATATTTACATTTTATTATTAGCATGGGTCAAGAATCAGTTGTGAATAAAAGGAGAAAAACGTGATTATTTGTCAAGTAGAAGGAAGATAAGAAGTAAACACGATAGTTGGAGCTGTGAGGAAGTCAAACCGTCAAGGGTGCAAAGAATGAGATCAGTGAGTCGAGTTAAAACCCTGGCTAAGTTTACTTTGTACTAATGCCCTCGGGAAAAGCACGTCCCTTCCACCTGCCAACATGTTATGGGCCAGCATGTTAGGGTAAGGCCCATCAAACCACGTTTGACTCTTACAGACCTTGTGGGGAATGTCTCTGACCAACAATGTCATTTAAAAAGGTCCGGTCAATCACTCAATAGAAACCGTTATCCAACCAATATCTTTTGGCAGCCGGGGGTAATCAATTAAAAAATTGAGAAAAGTGGTGATTAATAAGTTACTTCCCTCACTTTTGTGGGACAGGGATCACCAAAAAAGTCTGAATATAAAAAATAAAAAAAAGGTGGATGTAAATTGAGGGATCAGTTTTGCGTTGCAAATTGAATCTCCCACTAAATACGTTCTTGGGGGGGAGGTAATGAAAACAAAAAAAAAACACGTTTCTTTTAGATATGATAATGAGTGAGTGATTCATTTTTCAGCCCTCTAACTCCACTGGTGCAGCCTGTACGTGTGATGCATGCACATCCAGCCAACCAGCCTGCAAGACCAGCTTAAAAACTGAGAGAAAGCTATTTCGACTGTTTTGATGGACAGTTTACAATACATTAAAGTATGTAGGATTCTATTTAAATATTTTTTCAATGAAATAACATTTTTAAGACTAATGCAAAGGTTTCCGGAAGTTTTTCAACAAACTTTTGGTCATATAATTTTATAGCATCATTTTTCAGCCATTAATAGCATTTCTCTGGTTTTCGATGACCTCACGTGCTCCAACTTCCACATGAATTCTGTAAATCATTTTTAAAAAAGGATTTCGGTTTTGATTAGATGAATTTTCCGGGGAATTTTTCAATATCTCAGGATTGGTAGATTTGTCTGACCAGATGAGATATTGCATGGAGTGAAACAAGGGATTTTCTGAAGGTGACAAACAGGTCTTGGGATTATATCTTTTTTTCATTCCAACGCATCATTCAAACTGAGACAATTGTGTATTCCATTAAGAAAGAACGATTCCAGTTTTGATTAGACGGATTCTTCGAGAAATTTTCGATATCTTGATATTGTTGGAGTTACTGACCAGAAAAGATTGTTGCAGAGAGGGAAAATAGAGATAGTCTGAAGGTAACAGGTCTTGAGAATATACTTCGCGGGGAAGAGCTTCCTTCTCCTGTTCCATGATAGTTTGCAGTGTCACATTTGCAACTTTTGTCATGCAGCTGTCTCTCATGACTTTTTCTCTTTCAATGAGTAATTCAAACGAACCTATTGCTCACTGTAACATTATGCAGTAACAGTTTGTCCATGATCCAGCCATTCGTTATAAAGTATTCCCTTTGAATCCCACCAACGCCGAGAAGATTTTCCCCAGATGACTCCATTTCGGATGAGCTGCTGGGGGTCACCCGGGATCTTAGTTACGAGTTTCTTTTGAATTCTAGTCATAAATCTATTTTAACCAATAGATGCCTATATTTCTTTCACCCTAAAAAATCGCAATCGGAAAGAAATCGAATAACACATGGGCTCCCAAGATGACAATAAACATGTTTTCATTTTTTTGTGTGTTTAAAGAATAAACTTGCATTACCATGCTGAAATACTTTCTTCTGCTTCATATTCCTACTTATACCAAAATCTAGCTTGAGACATAGATTGGTCAATACCAATGACAATCTTGTCAAAAATGACTTTTTGTCGAATCAAGTGTAGAATCCAGAGCTCCAAATTGATTCAAGTCAAAATTGCAAATTTTCTTATTCCACCCTAATCAAAATATGAATTAATTTAACCAAAACAAGGATGAAATGTAGAATTCCAACTCTTTTAAATGCATAAAAGAATGAATGCAAAGAAATAATAAGACAAAATATGAAAGAAGATATCTTAAATAAGATATTTGTACAGTGTGATCGGAAAATTTGCACTTTTGTCCTGAATCAATTTTGGGGTCTAGATTCAACATTTGGTCCTTTTTTGTCAAGCAAATAAGCAAAAGACAAAAGTTCAAACACTGACCAATATCCCTTTCTCCAAATTCATGTGACACTCATCTTCCTAGGTTGTGATTTTTTGTAAGGTTTGTAAACGACTCACTACTGCTGATATTGATCACGCAAGACAGGGTCGAGTCATAATATCACGGTAACTTCTCTAAGATTGTGCAAAAGATGACTCTGGGAACTTTTGCATTGGCCTAATAAATTAGAATCAATTTGTTTTTGAGTGGGTGCGTGTGATAAGTATCCAAATAACCATTTATATTTTTAGTTTTTTTTTTTAGATTTTCACAGCAAAAATCCTCAGTTTTTTTCTCTCTCATTTTGAAGCTTGAACACTCTACATTATAATTCATAGAGCGTGCAAGATTCAATTTTTTTTTTTGATTAGTATAGTAGCTCTGAAAATGATGAAAATATGATTTTTTTCAAATGGTTTGTCAGTCACTTATCATGCGCAGCCACAGATTCAATTCCTCAGAAATAAACAGCAAATTTTCATGTCTTTTAGAACAATTAATTTTCCTATTTACTATGTGTAGAAAGGGAATTTCAATGCACTGACATTCATCAGATTATTTTGATGTACGTCGAATTCTGATTCGAGATGATTTCACGTGCATCAATGTAGAAGAGATAGACCGTACGAAGAGAGAACGTTCTTCAATTGATACTGGTTTAGTGGCAAGACCATTGGACTGGGAGTTCGAGGATTTGGTAGTTTAATCCAGTAATTGCGGAAGGCGATGAAGAGGAATGGTTATCCAGTACAAGATAAAAGCCCGTATCCATTGCCAGATAATCCTCTGCAATTCATCCATTGAAGATAAAAGCCCCGACTCACAGATAGAACTGAGTTTCCATCGATCACAATAAAACGGAAGTATTAATTTAGCCACAGGACTGAAATGACTGTGATTCTTGTCATTCGCAGTTGGTGGATAAGCAATGATTTATGGATTGGTGAGTTTTATCAACGAAAGTGTATGGTATTAAATCTCCTTTAACTCAGGACAAGTAACTTGGCTGTGGATATGTTTGATCAATGTCGAAAAACAAGCTGAAACATCGGTTGCCACTGAATCTGACTTCTAAAGTATTTCGTGACGAGGAAAAGAATGAACAATTCTGTGTATGAAATAGGTGCAGAGTGGCGTAACGGAACTTGGAATCGGTGAAGCGAGTACGAGTTTCGGGCGAGGCTGTTTACGCCCAGTAGGGCGTAAACAGCCTCGCCTGCAATGGACAAGGACTTTTATCTTGTAATGGATGACTATTACTTTTCACCACCTGTTAGGCAGTCCACCTAAGAGGAGGTTACTCTGAGGGGAAAACGTATCAGGGCTGGAGTTCTTAAGACAACTGGTGATCTTTGAGTATTCATCGTTATACCTTCCTCAAGATTCGCCAGATCTCTCTGTCATGGGTGTCGCGGAGCCGAACATTTCTGGTTCGTCATGCCATCTTATTTTCTGCCGGCCACATTCTCATATGATCTCTGGGGACCTACTTGGTAAGTCGTGATGTCCACTGATTGTTTGACATTCTTGCTGGATGACCAGCTCCTTGCCATTTGAGTTTTTTACTATGAAATCTCTGGCTTCTGTTTTTTTCTTTGATATACAGTGCTGTCATGTGATCCCTCCATGCGACTTTAAACATGATTATTTTCTGTGCATATTGAATGTTTATCAGTTTGAGGGTCAATCTTTTGGTTAGGTTCCATATTTCTGTTCCGTCCAGTCGGAAAGATGGTCACCCAACACGCTCATCAATAAGTCTGTAACTCGATAATCAAAAAATAATTTTATTTTCAAAACAAATATCTATTTTCCAACATAATCTCCTTTCTTGTTGATGCCTTCAACTTAACGCTTCTCTCTTTATTCACACAGGTTGAACATTATGAACTTCTCAGCTAATAACTATATGATAAACTCATTTTTACATATATATGACACACAAATATATATGTGTGTGTACTTGCTAGTTATTACGATATGTTAGGCTTCACATTCAGTGTTAGCATTGTTATTATGATAGGGAGTATGAGTAAGGATTATTCAGTTGCTTGAGATTCACAATGCTGATGTGGACATTTCAATCGTGTTTTTCTTTCTTTCTGAATTTGTTGTTGATTTTGTATTGACATTTGTACTAAAGCACCAAAACTTCTAACTATATACTTATATTATCAGCAATTCTAAATGTGCGTAAATATTTGGTTTGCAAGTAAGTATTTAACACCTAGATTAGTGCAGTAAATCTTACTTTGCACGATTCATCTTAGTTTGGGATTCTCATGGCAAACATAGTCTTGGCTACTGATCCTAATTACTAATCAGTGAAGCTGACCGTGAAAATAAAAGGTTTAATGGGCTTTTGACACTCATTTGAATGCCAATCACATTATCCGACCATATATACTGAGTGTCACAAAAGTAACGGCATTTTCCAGTTCTAAGGGGAATAACTAGGTACTGACTAGGCTTGAGACTATCATTAGAAACCATCAACCTGTCACCAAATTGTCAAATAGATTTCTACAGATTTTTAAGTTAGTCGAACTGGTTGGCCGACTGACAATGTATCATATGTACTGTTCGTACTAGTGGCGCTAGAAGGCTAAAAATTTAAACAGTTACTCAAGTCTAGAAAGAAGAGTTTTATTCCTTTTTGAAGAATATAAAACCTATTTAAGGGGAGGGGGTTAATTGCAATGTAAGTTTATGCTGAATTGATACCTTTCATGCTTGTTTCATTTTTGATTTAGTCTTTTTTATTGACTACCACTCAAAAAATGCGAGAAGAGTAACTTTTTTATTCATCCCCCTTTTTTCCACGTTTATTGATCATCCCCAACAAAAGACGTTGAGGTAACTTATTCACTGATCACCTCATTTCCAGTTTTTATTGATCCTCCCTAACAAAGTATGCTGCCAAAGGACGTTGATTATGTGACTGATTCTATCAAGTGATTAATCAGACTTGTTTCGTTGCTAGTTATACTAAATCTCTATTTAACAGTATTCTTACATTTGCAGCGATTTCAAATGTGCGTAAATATTATGATTTGCAAACGAGTTTATAATGCATGGATTAGCGCAGTAAATCCTACTTTGCACGACTTCATCTTAGTTTAGAATTCTTATGGCGTAGATGCTCTTGGCCACCGATCTAGAAGGAAATTCCTAATCAGTGAAGCTGACCGTGAAAACTGAAGGTTTCATTTGGCTTTCGACACGCGAAGGGCGTAGAAAGGAAGTGATTTGTTAAGATGCGTTGAATACTTTTTATTGGATGCACAATCTATCTCGATTGACTTACCCACATGTCAGTTATGTCCCTTGTTCAGTGTTGCCACTCTAGATGCGGCTAAGTTACGTCTCTCGCTCAGTAATGCCAATTCAGATATTTTTCATCTAAATCTAGATGTTTTGATAACGTATAGATGTCAGAAATAGCTATTAACATGATTTTTAATTAAAATATTTCTATTGAATTCACTGCAGTAAAATAAGTAATATTTCTAATGCATTAAGTTACATTTTAATAAAATAAATGTTAAAATTGATGTCACGTTTATTTTGAGAATAATATGTAAATCCTTTCCTTGATTTTAGATATATCTATAGAATCTATATGTTTCTAAATGTTTTTGTGTGTTTTTTTGTGCTTTTGGTTCCATTTTGGAAATAAACTTGAAAATAAAGTTGACAACACTGCACTTGTTTGATCTTCGCACTAAAAAAGAACTTGCTCATCTATGACCAGACTTTCAGGCTGAAGAGGTTTTTTGTGTGAATTAGGCCTTTTCTTTTGCTTTCTATACTTATCATCTTCACTTCAAGTTATTTGTTTTTCATTGTCGTCTGATATTGTCAGTTATTCAAATCTCATGCACAGATATGGTATATGTACTGGGTACCACAAAAGTAACGCCCGATTTTCCAATTCTTGGAGAAGTCACATGACGTTTTCCATTTCTCACCAGACTCGACGAAATTATCTTTTCGATATTATTTTGTATCACTTTTGTGGCACTCCGTATATATATTAAGACGATTGTTTTATAAGAAAAAAAAAACAACCCTTCAGTTCTCCCCAAACCTTTTTCTATTTACAAGCGTCAACCAGAACAGTCACCAAAACTGTCAACATACGTTTCCTTCGGTTTTCAAACTGGTCTGGCTGGCTATGTATGTATGTATGAAAATTCAAACATTCACTTTTTTTTTTTGGTTTTTAATCTCACAAAAGTAGGTTTTTAGTGAGGGTCCAATTTGCAATGTTGGTTCATGCTTAATTGGTCCCCTACTTTCTGTCAGCTTATTTTCTTGAAAAAAAAGATTATTTTGCAACCACTGACCCAAAACTTATTCATTGATCACCTCTTTTCCAAATTTTTCAATTGATTACCCCGAGAAGACATTGGTCGCATAACAGGTTTCTAACCAGACCTGGTTTTTTTCCCCTTTGATTTACTAGCAGTTTATATCAAGTTTCGTATCACAAGTTGGCGATATCACCTTCGTTCTTAGTAATATCCACATAGTAACAGAGCAAACACGAAAAGTGTTTACAGAAACGCATGGCAAATATTTTTCTGTAGAAATACATTGCAAATTATAATAACACAAGTTGTTTACGTTATTGTGGATGGGATTTATTTAAGAAATACGTCAACCATTTCATTTTTTCTAATGATCAAATATATAGTCACGCGGCTAATATTTAAAAGATTTATGCCAAAATTT
>OY735213.1:63043994-63076494 GCA_963457665.1 Thysanoteuthis rhombus | reverse complement strand
TCGTGTTGTAGAAAGCGTAGCTAATTCCTATTTTGAGAAATCGTATGAATTACTATTATTCTATCATTGAATTATGAAGCCCAAACAATAGTAATATCTAGCACATAAATTATAAAATTGACTTGATAAAAATTACGTAAGATAAATAAGTGACTAGATTGGTTGCGAGTCATGAATCTGGCTTGCAGGCCTATAGTTGCCCAAATGTGCTTTACAACATTTTGATTAGATATTAAGGCAATAATGAAGTTAAAAAAAAGTTCATTTATTCTATTCCAGGATATTGTGCACCCTGGATTCGTTTTGGTACGACGGAAACAGTTCACCTGACGTGCTAAAATATCGTTGCAATTTGTTTTTGAGGCACATCCAGAGATTTTAGATATCCTGGGTATCTTTGTATTCGGTATTCAACTTCTACACGTTTGCTAGACCAAAGATTACCATTACCTCCAATTTACGACATGAAAAGTAACATGAACCGGAAAACAGCTAATATGATCGATTGTTGCCCATATAAATACAGAGAATAAGAGTGTCATGGTTAACGAGACATAATAATATCAGCGTGTCGAGTTCAAATCCTGGCTGAGATAGAGTGTGATCATTTTGCACTTATATCTTTGGGAAAAAACATGGGTCAACCCCTTACCAGTACGTCATGGGCCGGTTTAGGGTAAGGCCCATCATCCCCCAACTTTCTTGGAGAGGGCTTCAGTCCAACGACGAGCGTTAAAAGCCTGATACAAAGAAAGGAATAAACGAAATCAAGAATGAAAGGATGGGAGATGTCTGGTTAGTCATTGAATAGAAACCGTCACATGACTGGGTTGTTCAGTGAAGAAAATTCGAATAAGGGGAGATTTAGGAATAAGTTACTTCCCTTGCCTTTCATTCACAAAAAGTTTGAATTTCCAAAAAACAAGTGGGCACTTAGTAGTGATCAATTTAGCATAATCTTATATCGCAGATGGAACCTCCCACTAAAAACCTATTTAGGGGAGAATTTTTTTTTAAATTTAAAAGTACATACATAGCCAGTCTGCCAAACCAACTTGAAAACCAAAGGAACCTATTTTGAAAGTTCTGGTGACAATTTTGGTCGACGGTTTCTCATAAGAGAATGAGAATATGACCCACGTCTTTATCTCTTAGGGGTTTGGTAACATTCAAAATCTCTTCGAATATGAATTAATGGTAGTTTCTTTTTTTGACGTCGTTTTAGAGAACGGGGAAAAACTTGGATTCATGCAGGTCTTTAGTGGAGATTCGTTGTCCAAAATCAAGCGAAGAATCATTCTAGGATCGCAAGCCTTTGACATAACGAGTTCAACCCTCAAGACCAAGAAGTTCCCATTAGTCCGAAAAAGAAGAGAACACAACCAATGCATCCTCCCGATAGTCACCTATGGGGCTGAAACATGGAACCTAAGTAAGAGACTGACGCTCAAACTGAGAACCAAGCAATGTGCACATGAAAGAATTATGCCTAACCTCACTTGGAGAGATCATAAGACAGCACAATATATCAGAGAGAGAACAGGGGTTCGAGACATCATAGAATCCATAAGAAAACTCAAATGGCAATGGACTGGTCATGTTGCAAGAATGGTAGACAAAACTGATGGACATCAAGACTCACAACATGGATCACCTGAGATCACATGCGCAACTGAGGCCGGTAGAATACAAGATGGAGGGATGAACTAGACTGGTTCAGAAAAGTACTGGCTCAGCGACGCCCACGATAAAGAGGTGTGGTGAATCATTGGGAACGTTTATGTCCAACGACGGACGTTAAAAGACTGGTGATGACGATGATGATAATGATGAGTTCTTTCGTAGAAGCCAAGTGGCATGAAGAGGGTAATACGCATACTCCTAAAGACGGCTACCGGGTATTAACCCATAAATTACGAAAGGTAGCATGTGTTATAATTATCCCTTGCAACATTTGTCCATTGCGTGATAATCTATTGCGAATCACCAATCGTAAATAATCCACTCCAAGATAAAATCCCTGACTCACAGATCGAACTGAGTTACTATAAATCACAATAAAACAGAAATGCTATTGAGTTAACCATAGAATTGCAAAGACCATTATTTCTGTCATCTACATTTAATGGATTAGGAAATATTCAGGGGTGCCTAGAAGAGTTTCTCAAGTAAACTAGCGAGACGAAATGTCTATCAAAGCTTTGGTAAAAGACCAGACTTGAGAAGCAATCACAGAGGACGAAACTTACTGACAATCGCGTGCGAGACTAATATGCTATCCACTGAATACGACGAGTAATCCACAGCGGAAATGTTCACCCTTTTACGCCTAAAGTCATACTTCAACAGAATTAGAAATATGGGGTAAATGAAAGTATGTCAACATGGTAATGTTAATACACTGAAAGCATGTTTCTTATCATCTTGAGAGTGTTTATATGTAATTTGATCCGCTTTCCCTCGTAACAATATTTTCTGCAGCAATGTTTAGGGTGGACTAAATATAGGCCTTTAGACTTATGTGGGTTAATAATAACAACCGAAATTGAAGGGAAATTATGAGACGAAATATTGTCATTATTTTACGAATAATTTGGGCAGCAAAGTAATGCATTCCAAGTTATTGAAAAGAAGAAAGATTGTCGAAAATTATCAGCTAAAAACTTATTTATTTTGACAAAATAAACCCGGTTGAAAAATGCTCACACTTGCAAATCAATTTGTCGAATGGTATTTTAGACATAAACATTTTTTTCAATTGACTGTACTAAAGTCAAGTTTATTTATTCATTTTTCCAATAGATGAAGTATTGCAAATCATCATTAACATTTGTTTTTCATTTTCATGCTACTATTTGACTTCATTATGATATTTTTCTTGCTTTTCATCGCTAATTTTCACGAGAAAATTTTCAATATTCACCGCACAATTTTATGAGATTCGTGTTTTTCTTTGATTAACTGTATATATTTTTTTCTTTTTTGCTGGCATCTAACACACACTTTTGAACGACCTTTTAAAATGCAATGAATAGATATTTTCTTTGAAAGTTCATTCTGGGTTATAACTTCAGCCGATTAGGGCTGAGTTTACTTTTTGACTGAAAGAATATCGAATCCACCATAACTGATTTTTCACCAAAAAAAATAAAATCGATTTTTGAAAATTCATTTTTTTATTTTTTTTTTTATTGTATTCATTTATCTATTTGTACTCTTACAATTCTTGGAGGGTTATGTGTTTATTTATCAAATAGTTTCATGGTACAAGATTCATGGCTTTGGGGTCCCAGAGATTGGGGAGGGGTTGACAAAAATTTTTCACGGATTTCATGCGTTTGCGACCAGTGGTTCCCTTGACCCCCGCAAATTGCGAAGGATAATTGTATTTCTGCTCTGGCAGTAGAATGTGAAGAGAGAGTGGCCATTAATGGTTTGTGTTATTTATTTGATTTTTTACATAGTCGTTGATGAATTAAGAATAAGATTTAGAAAAAAGGAAACCTATTGACGTCTGACCCCGAGGTTATCACCCCCGGCTAATAACAAACACAATTGCTGAAGGGTTTTTCCTCACCAACCTACTTCTCAAGAAAAGTGGTTTGTTCAGGCACATAAGTACTTCCAATTGACTATGCTTCACTGAAAAGCCACGTGGTAATCACGCTCTAACTGGCGTGGAAGGCAAGACCGTTGGCAAAGAATGCATTATCAAGAGAAGATGGAACATTAATTACTCTCATTAGAATATGGTATACGTGTGTAGATGTTTCGCCCTGAGGCTTACGCAGTCGGCAGTCGAATGCATTTAATGTGATTGTACTACATTACTATCGCATTCACCCTATCCATTCCCATGCAATGACAATTTGATACTGACTGAAAATTCCGACTCGGAATGTATACATTTTTTTTCTAATCCATTTCGACTTCTGAAAAGGTATTCATTTTAAAGACGATTCTTTGAGCAAATATTCACTCTGTCGCGTCAACTGATTCATAAATTCTAATAGCAAGAAAGAAAAAAACAACTGATATTGACCCCGACGTGATTTGAACACGCAACCTTCTGATCTGGAGTCAGACGCGCTACCGTTGCGCCACAAGGCCACACTAACCCTCTATAAAACGTGCGGATTAAGTGAATCAAATCAGTGGTAGTCACCCTGACATTAATCAATTCAATTCGTTTCAAATGAAATCTGCAGTTAATTAATAATTCCTGCTTATGCTACAACAACTACTGATCATACGATGTATGCCAGCTTACACACACACACATACACACACACACACACACTCATATACATATATATATATATATATATATATATATATATATATAATTATATATATATAATTATACATATATATAATTGTGTGTATATATATATATATATATATATATATATATATATATATATATATATATATATATATATACTTTATCCTATGATTTTATATTGAATATGATATAATATGCATTAATATATAAAAATGATAATTGATTTTAAACAACGGTTTTATTTTACAAAATAGGTATAAACAACAGAATTAGGACAAGCTAATCACCACACGTGATAAGAACGCCAACAAATGATAACGAAGCGAACATTTTCGAAATTAAATAAGACATGACTCTGTAAAAAGAACATTTCACTCAATTGAGAAGTACATTGTGTTTCATTTGTTTTGGGAAAAATCCTTTTTTTTTTTTTATTTGGTCACATAGTTCTCGTATAACTCTTTTTCTATTGATATTGAGCTCTGTATCTTCAAAGATAATAAATCTTACTTATATATATTTATCAAGAAATGAATATATGATCTGATAGAAACAACTATAAACGGCTTATTACTTTGAAACTCTATTTGAAATGATCTCCTGTTATAACACGGTGAATATCATTTGGTCTACACACACATACTAACACGCACACACATATATATACATAGAAAGAAAGGGGGGAAGAGAGAGAATTCGTAGCACACATCCACCGCTTGCTACACAAAAAGAGTTTTGATTTTTATCAGCCATAAAGGCCCGTTACTGGACAAAGGCCTCCCCGAATGTCAATTAAAATAGGCCTCACCTGCCGTGCTGATCCTGATTTGTTGGAAGGGTTGAAGTGACTGATGAGCCAAACAGTGTATTTTCATGGTGAAAATCACAATAAATCCAGTCTTGTCGAATTATTTTACCACTGTGATGGGGTTATTTGAGGATGTATTCGTGTTAGCATGAGAAATAAGTTTTATAAAGTCTTGCAAAGTATCGAGATAAATACGAGAGAAAGGTGTCTGTCATTTTGAATGTTTTTTTTCTCAGAAAGAATAAAGAATATTACACAAACACTCATTTCCTTTGTCTAAGATATACCTCAATGGAAGCGAAACCTGTTCGAACGATTGCAAATAGCGAGACTGATCGCCTTTGACAGTGGGCACAACAGTATTTTGTAGTAAAATTGACAGTAACCTCAAACAACCGTCTTAATTTGAGACATCAAACTAACGAGGTTGTCAACAGTTGGGGGTGATTTGAGCCCATGACCTTCTGATCGGGAGTCAGATACGTTACAGTGGCGATAGGGAGCCACTCAATGTCCTAAAATCTCGTACTTTATGTAAAGAAAAATAAGAAATTGTTATGTTTTTTTGTCTCCTGAATAATGTATTCAATGCAGGTGAAGAGGACAATGCAAATGTCCCTAACGTGATTTGAACATGAAATCTTCTGATCTGGAGTCAGACACGCTACCGTTGCTCCACAGTGCAAAACACACCAAGAATCTGGTACTTATGTATGACAAATCTTGAAAAAATTACGATATCTGCGCAGCATCATATAGAATGTATTCGATGCAGATGAAAAGAAATATTTATACAACCCTGAAAAAATCTAAACTGGCAAACTTGTGCTCTGGAGTCAAACACAATCCCGTTGCACAAGAAAGCCAAGCATAGTCTAGCCCTTGATACATCAAATTATATTCAGTTTATAGTTTATAGTTTCAACTGCATTCATAGCAGATAAAAAATACCATTCATAATATTCTGATGTGATTTGAACACGCAAAATTCTGATCTGGAGTCACACGTGCAACCATTGCGCCACAAAACCCGGAAAAATAATTGCCTTTCCTCCTTCATACAACAAATTGCAAATAACTGTTGTCTGTGCAGATTCTTGAAAAATGTGTTTAATACAGATACAAAAAGAATTCACATGACACTTACGTGATTTGAAAATGCGACCCTTTGACATGGATTCAGATGCACTACCGTTACGCCAGAGAACTGAGAAGCACGTTCGAAATTCCTTCATTATACAACAAATTGCAAGTAATTGTTATGTCTGTGCAGATTCTTACAGAATGTCTTCAGTGCAGATAGAAAATAATATCCATGGGACCCTGACGTGAGTTGAACATGCAGCCTTCCGATTTAGAGTCAGGCGCTCTACCGTTGAGCCACAGAGCCGTGCGGCACAACAAGTTTCCCAAGAAATTATAGAAAAATTGTAAGCAATTTCCATGTCAGTGCATATTCTTACGAAGTAATTTCAATGCATATAATGTAGAACATTCATATGAACCTAACACAATTTGAAGACGCAACCTTCTGATCTGGAGTCAGATGCGCTACCCTTACAACACAGGGCTGTGCAGCGTGATTGATTTTCCTGCATCATATGAATTTGGATATTCATATATCACTGATGTTATTTGAACACTCAAACATCTAATCTGGAGTCAAACGTGATTGATTTTTCTGCTTCATACAACAAATTGCCGGTAATTGTTATGCCTGTGCAGATCCTTCCAAATAAAATTCAAGGCAGATGAAGGTGGATGTTCGGATGACTCTGACGTGATATGAATAGGCAACTTCCTGGTTTGGAGTCATATTCACTACCATTGCACCAACAGGCCGTGCCGCATGATTGATTTTTCAACTTCATACAACAAATCGCAAATAATTGTCATGTCTGTTTAGACACTCACAAAAAGAATTCAATGCAGATGAAGGTGTTCATATGACTCTGACGCAATTAGAACACGGAAATTCCTATTCTGGAGTCAGACACGCTACCGTTTTGCCACAGAGCCGTGCAGGAAGAATTATTTTCTAACTTTATACAGCAAATTGCAAGTAAGTATTATGTTGGTACAGCTTCTCACGAAATGTCTTCAATGTGGATGAAGCTGTATGTTTATGTGACCCCGATGTGATTTGAACACACAACATTCTGATCTGGATTCAGAAGTGACATGGTTGTGCCATCGAGCCGAGCTTCTTGCTCAATTCTCTTACCCCATATAACAAAGTACAAGTAATTATTATGTCGGTACAGCGTCTTACAAAATGTATTCAAGTAATTTTTTTCCAAGTGCTTTTTATTTCTTCGTGGCTTTTCCCAAAATATATGCAATACAGGTGGATAGGACTTTTCTTATGTCGTTGGTGTGATTTGAAATCGCAAATAAAATATGTTGATCATATTATTATCACTTCGAATAAATTGTTTCCCTGTTAAATCGTTTCTCTTTTTATTTCACAATCAGAATTCCAATCGGGATCACTGTTGCTAAGCTGTGGCAAAAACTTTCAAGAAAACCTAATAAAATGGGCGCTTTTTCTCCTTCATTAAATTTGGACAGTCAGTTTGAAGAAACAACAATAAACATTTATTAATTGGAAATGAAATGAATTGATGGGCGAATTATGTTTTGATGGGCAGTTTTCCTCTTTTGATAAGATTCGTGATGGGCTGATTTTTGATAGGCATTTTTCTGGTTACCGCGTTTCATTGTACAACGTGAGTTTACCCTAAAATGATCCCTTAGTTCCTGCCTGCCTGTTTGTTTGTTTTTCTTAATGCAGACTTTCATTGGTTCCTGCTTTTTTCCCATTTTTTAATTGATCGTTCCAACAAGGCATTCTGCCAAAAGACGTTGAATCACGAGACAGTTTATATTGAGTGACTCACCGACCTTTTTTTCTTAATTTTTAGATGAAACATTTCCACTCTTGATAATTGATGACATGTCCCTACTGTTTTTCGCTATTGGGCAACCATTGTTAAATTCGGTCTGCACTGCCTCTAATGTCGCCTCAGCACGGGCCATCTTCCTCACCATGCCACCCTTAACAACCTTATCAAAAGAGTATTTGACGCGTCCGGGATTCCCTCCCCGTTGGAGCCCATAGACCACGACTGAGATATGATAAAACGCACAGACGGGAGAACTTCCAAATCTCTGCCAACAAACCACTAAACTGAGATTCCTTTGTGAATCCTTTGCCAACAGCAACTTAATCTCGTCGGCCATTGAGCCAGGTATTGTCACCCGACCGGACAAAGAACAGACACTGACCAAGTATCGCTCTCTGACCGACAGGTACAAGTTTATACTGATCGCAGTCGAGACATCCGACTTTTTTGACACCGGAGCATTGGAACACATCCGACACATAGACTCCAAGCCGCGTCTCAATAGCAATCATCTAAGACAACACATTCTCTATCATTACGACATGGGCAGACAATGTTATCCGTAAAAACTTATCTTTTCGTACCATGGCTTTCTTTATTGTTAAATTGTTCACAACAATTTATTAACTGAGAAATATTATCATAATTGATATGCCAGACTTGGTATCAAGTCGTGGTTGCGAACAGACTTGAGACTTGCAAGGATCACTAAATTGACGCGTGAAACATAAACTACGACTTCGTCATCGGCTGTCATACTCCATTGTGGGTTGTCTGTTGAGAGATGTGACGCTTTACTTTATAAGTGTATTGTTCATTTGATTGACGTATTAGAAATAACATATTTCTAATATAAATTTTCGAAGGTATGTGAATCTTGTCAGCCTGGTCATAATTTTAACGGGAAATATCAATTTCTAAGTTTTATTTATTGATGAGAATGAAAGAAGTCCATTCGTATTTCGAACACAAATTTCCGAAGATATGTGAGCTTTGTCAGTGTGGCACAGCCAACTGACATTTGTTCGTGATTGCAAAACACGGTAAGGGAATGCTATTGGTTGGATTTGATGTGACGAAACAGACAAACTGTGGAGTTTTCACTCACCTGAATTCAGGGATTGTTTCCTGTCCTCGTTACGGAAAAAAAGTCAATTCCAGACTTGGTCCGGAGTTAGAAAGTACTTCTGGCATTCAGATAATTACGTTTTCACCGGCACTAAGCTGAATCCTGTTTCCAATTAAGCTGTTAACGCAGTCTGATGTAATTGAACCATCGTAGCCACCAAAGGTGGCAAAGGGTTCAATCTTTTTTTATGTGTGTGTATTTGAGTGTTTGTTTATATACCTGTTTGTTCCAGCGCTCCTGGCCATACCAGTTTTACTTGAAAAATTCTAAAACTTTTTTTTTTAATTGATATTATTAACAAAAAATAGAGTTAAAATAATGACATCTAGTGGAAAATATGAGTGATGTCATGAATAACATTTATTCTGACCATATTTATACTTCGATGGAATTTTTTCTTTTAAATGACTTCAAATTTTGCCACTCGGATTATTTTATTACAGACTGTGTTTATTGTACTGATAGTCAATGTTGTGTTACCTTCCACAAGTACAAAAGGTTTAAAGTGTTAAAAAAATACTTCTTTCTCATTGCTTGATTATCGATGGACGATGAAACTTAGTAGGCTAACTAGTGTGTGCAAGTGCTAAGGGGTGCTGTATTTAATTCGATTGACATAAATATGTATCAGTGCAAAGCATCAAGCCAGTCAACAGTACTTTCCAATAATCTGATTATAATTCACTAAATGAGACGGCAATCAAATCGATGGCTCTTAAATGGAAATGTCTGTTATTGCTGTTGGGTTGGATTTATCTATGAAAGGAAGACTATACGTAGGAAAAAAACGATAAATTGAACGAGAGAGCAGACCATCGAGGCTAATCAAATGTAGAAAACCACGCAAGATGTAATCCTTGTTCTCACAATTACAAATACAAAATTGCACAAAAAACTCACAAGTCATCTGCAAAAAAACGTATACAATAGCACTTATCGAAAGGGGGAAACTGAATTTTTAGGCCCGGACGTCTTAGCTGCAGACGTTTCGACCAGAGAAGTTTCGACCACGGACGTCCCGACCTCGGTTTGACTAACTATAAGAAATTCACAACAATCTTAGCTGTGCTACGGTCAAGCTCCTTTGCTTCATCCAAATCTAAAAAGTGAACAAAACAGAAATCCTTTCTCCATACATTATCATTCCAGAATTACACTTCCCATTTCAACTATTTTTATTAGTAGTTCCTGTTATGAAACAAGTCGACCTGAGATGAGAAAGTGAATTCGTCATCGGTTCTTGCATACGCAACTCTTATTCGTGCCGTCGTGACATCACTGTTTTTTGCTTATTGTGTCATTATTCATCCCCCAGTTTGTGTCAGGAAGCATTGAAGCTTGTGATACGAGCTTTTTTTTCCTAGTGATCACTCACTGTCCAATAAAATGCGAGAGTGGTTGATCACCCCCAATAGGGCATGCTGCTAAAAGAAAGTAATCACTTGACGGTCTCTTTTGACTGATTAACTAAACCTGTCCTCCAATCTATCAAAAGATGGCGATTAGAAGGAAAAGGGTAAACAAATTAACGACACCCCTGTCCCTAAATCCACTCAAGGATCAGAGGTTTATCAGGGATTATCTTTAATGAGTCTCTTTGCCAAACTATGGCGTTTTTTTAAAATTTAAATACTCGGGCGTTTTAATCATAATCTTTTTAGGTGTAGAAAAAAGAGGGTTCGATTTCTTTTAAATTCATTATTCAAATAAACAGGTCCTCAGGATTGTAATCTTGATACATATATGTATACATACATAGATGGAGAATGCAAAAAACAGTGAATAATAAAAGGTGGTTGGAATAAGGCAGAGTTTGTGGAGAGGAGGGAAGCCGTTTCTAATCCTTTACTTCATTATATATATATATATATATATATATATATATATATATATATATATATATATATGTGTGTGTGTGTGTGTGTGTGTATGTAGTTTGTTTTTGCGTGAGTATTCCATATCTTAGAAAAGGATCATTGAAAATAAATAACAATAGCTCAATAAAACAAAGATTATTATAATTCTATTTGGTTCAATGATAATAGCAACGCTACGTTAGAGCGGCTACCCTATCGGTCAAAGGTTCGATTCCTGCCGCAGCCTCATTTGTTTATTCTATTTACGTTGTCGAGACCAAATTATGCATTCACCGTGTAATAATGGAAGATCATTTCTTGATAAAATTTTCAAAAGTGTTATATTTGGAACTCTATTTGAAATTATCTCCCGTTTATACACCGCTGGATAGCGTATATAGAATAAACAATTAAAGAAAACGGCGCTTCAGCAGAAATCGAACCTGCGACCAATAGACGTCCGCTACATCGTAGCGTTGCTCATACCATGGAGCTAAACAGCTGCCAGCGATGCAAAGGCCCAAATAACTGGTTTATCTTTAAATTCTCATTTCGTTCCGTCACAGTCTATATTTTGTCTGTCCCCTGTTAACTGAGGTTATTTATTCTTGTTTCAATCAATTGTCGAGTGAGAAAAAATATATAATCATTTTTTTTTCTCGTGACGGATATAAAATTTCGTCATCAGTATTCACAAGCATAGGATTATTGATTAAAATTATTTTGTTTTGTTTTTTTCAGATATAATCTATATAATTCATATTTTCCCTTCGAGAGGTTCTCCTTATCCGTGGTTTCTATTTCAGTGGTCCCTCTCATCCGCGCTTTTCATTCCAGTGGTCCTCCCTTGCCTGCGGTATTCTTTCAGAGCCCCCTTATCCGCGCCCCCCATTCCCGTGGCTCTCTTTTGCCGGTGGTTTGCCTTTCAGAGCCCCCCCCCCTCCCAGTTATCTGCAGTTTCCCTTTCAGTGATTGAAGGACATATTATTAGATTTCCGTTCTTATTATGGGAATGCGTTTATTTAGATAGCGGGGTAGGGCAGCATTATTTTCTTTTCCCTTTGACCCCAGTTACGTCACGTTTCGGTACAAAACGTGAAGACAACCACAGAAATCCATGCAAAAGTCACATTGCATTTTCAAAACAATTTCCATGTAAGGCATTCCATTTATTTTCCTTATTATGGGAATAAAATATCCTTGTTTCCTGTCTACGGATTTTATTTTGCAATTTCCGGAAACCACTCAGCACCACTTGTAGCCATTGCCATTTAAAGAAAAAAAGGTTGGCCTATTTCGGGAAAGAAGACTATTGCAGCAATCCAAACATATTTCTCCTTTCCTCGTCACTCAGTCTTTTCCTATCTTGGTAAAAAGGGTGAATTCTCCGCTTGGTGACACAGTGCAACCTACTTGGAATCGAGGTTCCCGGTGATTCCCACTACAAGCTGGAAGAGAGGAGAGCCAGTTTCCTTAACAGATTGTTGAAATTTTCTTTTTCGAGGTTCTTAACCTAAGTCTAAAGGTCATCTTAGTGTCAATGTGTTATTTTCATAGAATTCATAATGAATGTACATATATATATATATATATATATATATATATATATATATATATATATATATATATATATATATATATATATATATATATATATATTCTCACAAACTATACACATTTCTGCTGAAAAATGAAATATTTCAGAAATTTCATAAATTTCACACAGTCCCAGATCAACCTACCATGTTATGTCATGATTGTCAGTGATTTTCCGATCGCTGTTAATGTACTGTGAATAGGGTTCTCCGTGTTTTATATGGAATTTGATTTTATTACTATCATATAAATTTGGATCTTAATGTTATGAGTTTAATCTTATTGAAGGGATCATCAGCTGTTTTATCATGGGCCTGTTGTTTAAGGGATATCAGTAAGTTAGTACGGACATTTTAACAAGTCATACCTTATCCGTGTTGATCGGACACAACATCAATATATTTTTGTAGACTCCATATAGAGAGAGAAGGGGAGAGAGAATCTAAAAATCTTTACTACTTTAAGCACTAAAACTTTAAAACTTTTACACATACTTTGATATTATGGCGCTATGTGTAAATATTCTCTTGTTGATATCATCAGTTGTTTACCATGTAACCGTTTCGGGTATTTAAAAAGAGAACAGCTATATTAACACTGGACCATGTATGTATATATGGATGCATTATATATAAATATATAAATATATAAATATATATATATATATATATATATATATATATATATATATATATATATATATATTTGTATGTATGTATATATATATATATATATATATATATATATAAAGAAATAGATATATGATCTGACAGAATATTTATAAATGTGTCATATCACATAAATGTGTCATGATATTACACGGAGAATGAGTCACTCGGGCTAGACAGTACAAGTACGCTACGTTGAAGCGGTTACCCTATCGGTTGCAGGTTTGATACCTGCAGCAGTCCCATTTTCCTTTGATTGTTTATCATATAACGCTGTCAGCGCCTTGTTAATGGTAAGGGAATCTTGGAAGTGTCTCCAAAGTTTACTCCTCTCTTTATTCCTTGAGCATCCAGTTATCCGTCGTACATAGTTTGAAAGCTTTGGAAAAAATTCTTAAGATGGGAAATCCTTGCGATATATCCCGTCAATACTTTGCGCCAACAGAGGGTTTTAAATTCGGCTTTCTCAAACTAGTATGTAAGGGAAGTAAAGGTCCAGTTTAGAATTGTAATTACATTGTAAATAAAATACCCCTCCGAAACCCTTGAATTTTTTCACAGAACTTTTATTATCTCGGAATTTTTTTTACTTTAAAACATTCCTCCAGGTCCACTGAGTATGCAAGCGAAATATGTTTGAACTGCACCGATGGTTAAGGGGGGCAGTGACAGACAGAAACAGTTGTTTTATATAATAGATGCAAAATTTGAACAATTGCAGATGGATGTAAATAAAGTTTTAGGACAGAACTTTTAATTCAGAATATAAGTACTTGCTTCATTTCACATCTACACATACACTTGAAAACCTTTGATTTAACGATAGCTTTCATTGAATGGCAGAAATAATCTCTCCTAGGTGCTTAATTGCCGGAACCTCTCATTAATTAATTTTGGAGAAAAAATTCCACCATTCAACTCTAATTAGAACCCCCTGCCCCCGCTAATTAATTTTTGATAGTCAATCTCATCTCTCTCCGCCCAATAGTCGAGAGGGGGACTACTAAAGATTTGTCAATTTTCTTCCATTAGATGACTACAATTAAACAATGCAAGAGGGAGAACCTGGTCAAGCAAGTTTAACTGTATCCACTACTTTCAGCAATTTTAAAGACTTTTCAGCTTAATCTTTCTTCGAAAATGAAAGAACTTTCTTGTTCCAGTTAATACTGTACGTTTTTACTTCCCAAGTGCCAAACCCCATCCTTAGTATAGATATTTCTTATAATTCTTTGTTTTGTTCAGATCCTACTTGATTGTGTCAGTGGCCATAGTTTCTCACCCTGGTTAATTCCTGTCCCGCCCTGCTTATTAAATCATGACTGGTTTCTCTGCTTATTTCGACACCTTCGACAATTAAGCACTTGAGAGTACACATTTCCAACTGGTTGGAGGTCGCTTTGAGACTCCAGATAAAAATCCAGAAAACTATCTGAGGAAGAATGTAGCTATATGATTGAATTGAATCTGGGTTGCTGAGGGATCACCGTGACCAAATTGGTAATATGCCATCCATGTCATACGGGCTTCCACGGATACTGAGTACGAGCTAAAATCCTGTCGAGAGTTACTTCTTTATTCTCTGAATGATGCGACTAGTTCAATGGTAATCAAATGTCATGCAACTTGAGCGTTGCAACAAAAAGCAACAAAAATCAGATGAAAGAAAAACTAGCCCTAAATTTATTGATCTCATTTTACCCAATAAAGACCGTCAACCAATACTATGAACACAGGTTTCTTCACTTTTCAAGAGATTCTGGTTGTCTGGCTGGCTATGTATGTGTTTCACGTAAACACCGCACGGATTGAACTAAAGGGCTGAACATTTAAACATTTGCTCCTTATCATATCTAGAAAAACGTTTTTTTTTGTTGTTTTCTGAAAATTCCAACCCCTGAAAATAAGTTTTTTGTGTAGGGTTCGATTCGCAATGTAATTTTATGCTAAATTAGTCTTTTAGTTTGTGTCCGGCTACGTTCACACTTAATTTTCGAAAAATCGGATTTTTTTTGTGATTACTGCCCAACAAAAGGTGACAGAAGTAATTTATTCATTGGTCACCCCTTTTTCTCAATTTTTAAATTGATCTCTCCCAATACGATATGCTGCCAAAAGTCAGTGTGTTTAGTAACTACCAAGACCTGTACGATTAGTATTTTAATGAATTTGAATAACTAGACTAAATATCAGCCCAAACAATCGTTGCAAATCGCAGTGATAAAATTATCAAAATATGTCAATGGAATTGAGTGTTTGATTTAGTAAAGCAGATTGCCTGTTCTTGAGTCTTGTTCACATTGACGGATGAACATTTGAGGAATTATTGTAACAGTGGATTATTAGGTAAGCATTGACGCTGCTTAACAGAAAAAGAAAGGGACAAATTTAGACAAAGGAAAGTTATTGTAAATCAAACTCTTCATTAAAAATTTATTCAAAGGAGGTATCTTGGAGAACTACCCGTACTAAAACCTGTTCTGGATCCCATTAATAACCGCAGAAAATGTTGTGGTGCTAGAGTTTGGCGATCACAGTCAAACGGGCAGACATTTGCTGAATTATAGTTTGATATCAGCAATATTCAAAAATAAATGAACATACCAACTCAGGCAGACAGCGATAAAAATTTGTTATCATAGATTGAAAGAATTCTTTTAATCGCCACATTTCCGGAATCCCAAGTGGCGTAACTTCTGGCAAAATTGAGGAAGACGTAGTTGATGTTATCATTTTTCCCATAAAAAAGTATTTTATCAAAGGTGTGGGAATTTTCCCATGGACAATTGTTCGATGAGCCTGTCCCAAATACTTAAGCGATCATTCAGTTCGGAAAAGGAAGGAATCTCTGGTGTTATCTGGGATAGCCCGGAAAATGTTACAGGCATGTCTGGCGGAACCTGGGGAAGGTCTCTGTCCAACAACGGACGCTACAATGATGATGATGATGATGATGATGATGATGATGATGATGATGATGATAAAAAGACTGAAGAAAAGGAACAAGATATGTGAAAATATATCCAAAAAAGGAAAAAAATTAGAGAACTGCTGTTAGGGAAAGAAGAAAGAAAGAAAAGAAGAAAAAAAGGAAGAAAAAACAGAAGTTATCAAGAAAAATAAAAGAAAGAAGGCAATTAAAAAAGTTGCAAAACAACTTACGAAAGAAAGAAAGAAGAGAAAAAAATAGGAGAAATTATGAAAGAAAAAGAAGGAAATGAAGCAATTAAGGAAGAAGTTGCAAAACAAGTCCAGAAAGAAAGACAGAAAGATGTTACAAAGAAAGTTGTGAAACAAAGAAAAAGGAAATGAAATAATTAAGAAATAATTTGCACTAGAAGCTACGAAAGTAAACGAAAGTTATGAACGGAAAAAGAAAGAAGAACTGAAAGATAAATTGCAAAATATGTTTCAAAAGAATGAAAGGATCTTTAAGTGAAAAAGGATTAAGAGAAGGAAAAAATCAAGAAGGAAAGACCAAAAAAGTTTTGAAAGAAAGAAAGGGGGAAGATGAAAGAGAAAAATGAAAAAGAAAAAAAAGAAAAGAAATATATTTAAAAAGGCGAGATTTGTCTAAATTGGGGTAGGCGAGAAATTACTTGCTTGATGATTTTACAACCTTCATAAGGGAAGTAACCGAAAATTTCGAAACTACAAATGGCAGAAAATAAGGGTCTGGTTTCAGCATTATACTTACATGATGTATTGACAGCCCCTCACTGAAACCTAAAAAAAATCAAGTTTTTCTCTCAAATCTGTATGTAAGTGCTATACACGTTGGATGACATTGATATCTCGAAAACTGTAGGAGGAGAAGCTGTGCCAAAAATGAGGGGAATAAATATAAATATATCAATAATAATCCGTCCCTCGCATAAATGAAACACCGTAGTCCGCGTGTGTACCAGAAATAATAATCTAAAGAATTATCAAAGATTATCTCCAAAAAAAACACTTTTTATTTTAAATCTTCTAAAAAAATACTATCACAAGATTTAAGCTTTGTTGGTCCGAAATGACAATTGTGATTCGAAAAAGGAGTTTTTTGGAGAAGAAAAAGACTTAATGGATGATGCCTAGTGATGTGCTCATGCAAATCTTTATGGATGTAGACCCAAAAATTTGGAGAGAAGGACCCAGAGACACAAAGAAACACAGACGATCAAAGAAAGAAGAATCTGTAAGTCCAATTAGACGGTAGTGAAAGCAAAGCCCAGTAAATTTTTGTCCCGTCACAAAGCAGTTAGCAAGTGAGTCTCTGAGGCATGCAGTGGATTCGTTTGTCAATAGGTGCCCGAAACTTGTGGCCATGTGCATGACTTATTCAAATTTAGCAAAGGGCACTTAACTGTCGAGTTCTGTTCGTGAGCCAGTCACGCAGACCATTACAAGTGCCATGACTTCGACCTTCATTGGGTGACCCGCACAGATGTCGTTCTGCAAGACCAAACAAAGCTTAGTAAATACCCGCTGGGTTAGAGAGTTGTGTATTTTCCAAATGTGTTTGTGTTGAACAACAGACAGGGTAAGATTTAAGATTTTATTAAAGATTTCATAAATATTAAAAGTGAGTTAGCATAGGTTACACAAGATTTTGTAGAGTTGAAAAAAATTGTGCACAGCAGATCTAGTCAGTCACTCCATAAAAACCGTCCGTGACCAATGTCTTTTTGTGGAATTATGTGTTGGGGTGATCAATTAAAACAAATTGAAAAAGAGGTGATCAATGAATTAATTATTTCCCTTAAGTTTTGTTGGGCAAGTTCACTAAAAATGTTCGAATTGAAAAAAAAAGCAGGTATGTACGAAGCCGGACACAGACTGAGACACCGATTTAGCATTAACTTACATTATAAATTGAACCCCCCAGTGAGAACCAATTAGGGTTCAATTCGAAAACAAACAGACAAACAGACAAAAATAAAGGTTTTTCTGTTGAAATATTGAGGAGTAAATGTTAAAAATCCAGCCCTCTAGCTCCATTGGTGTGACATGCGTGCATGATACTTAAATAGCCAATCAGAAAGCCTTTTTTATTACTTAAGGGAAGACAAGAGAGAGAGAGAGAGGGGAGAGAAATTCCAGGTGTGATAAGGGCATCATGTAGTCGTGTGCAAAAAGAGGATTACAAGTCTTCCTTATAAGGAAGGGAATTCGGGGCATCTCTTCCCGGGCGAACATTTTTTTGCACGGCCGTATTTGGATGAAGACTTTTCAATAACGAATCGTGGGAAGGACACGTTTGGGCGTTTCGCTTGCGGTTGACCAAGCGGTCGGACTAACCCGCTGGGCTCGTGAAAAAAATACAAGGCTTCGGCTAAGAAATGGAAAATACTACAATGGCGGATCCAGGATTTTGCGCAGAAATGTATCCACATTTATTCGAATTGTTTTATCTCTCTCAAACTGTCGAATTAGATAATGGATATAATAAAAATGTTTTGACGGTTGATTAATGTTTACTTGGGATTATTTGAGTGTTTTTTTGTTTTTTTAAATAAAATTTAATGTAGATATTTGACCGAGCAGAGAGAAAGGGTCAGATCCCTCGGACCCAACCCCAGGATCCGCTCCTGTTTTAATTGTCTGGAATAAGGCAAAAAGAAAGAGAAGCCATAAATTCGTCAGCTAATGAGACAAAATAACGAAGACAGATAGAAAAGAAATAAGAGAGATAGAGAAGGAATCTGTCGAAGGAGTAAAGAAAGAATTATAAAAGAAACATTAAAAGCATCTAGGAGAGAAGGAAAAGTACAAGGAAAATGAAGGAGACAGAAGGTATTAATCGGGTCAGCGTCGAAATTTGATCTCTTCTCGTTCCTTCTCTATTTCTGTCTCTCTGTCTCTGTTTCGGCTTCTCTGTCTCTCTGTCTCGCTCTGTCTCTCTCTGTCTCATTCTGTCTATCTCAGTCTTTCTCTGTCTCTCTCTACATCTTTACCCGTCTCTGCATATCTGCTTGTCTCTCTATCCCTGTCTGTCTCTGTATGTCTGTCTCTATCTTTCTCTGTTTCTCTTTATATCTTTATCTGTCGCTGTCTATCTATCTTTCTCTCTGTATATCTGTCTGTCTCCCCCTCTGCATCTCTGTATCTCCTTTTTGTCCTCTCTCTCTCTCTCTCTCTCTCTCTCTCTCTCTCTCTCTTTCTCTCTGTCTCTCTGTCTCTCTGTCTGTCTCTCTGTCTCTCTCTCTCTCTTAGTAAATAACAAATGCCTCTTTGGATGATCAAAATAAAGAACTATTGCTTTATTAAAAAAAAAACTCATGTGATTCATATCTTAGAATTGCAGTTGTTGCTTACACCGGGTTTTCCTGCGCGAACTTGCAGCGAGAGAATGTTGTCCGACCCAGAAGATATTTCTGCGGGAAAGGAAAACCTATCGATCCTGATCAATACAGGACGGTCAACATCTCAGATAGCAGGGTCATCGGAGATCGATATTATTCCATACCCATTCTCCGTTATGCAACGCTATTGGTGCCCTATAGTTTCGAATGCTGATTTTCAAGGTAGTCACACCCTTCCGAATTGGAAAAGATAGATGTTACATACACTTCCAACCTATGTTTGTCATTTACCGAGCCAAGCTAAGCTTTCTGATTATTAAAATAAACAAGTTTTTGTTGGCATCCACATTGAATAATCATAGCTATTACAGTTAAAAGTATATTTTTTGTGTTTTTACAAATTTTTTTTTTAGTTAAAGGTCCCTGAGTAGGTAACTTCTGAATAACTTTCTGACTGACTAACTGTAACCCCTGACCCTAGCCCTTTGGTCATTATCCTTTTAATCATCATTTTAGGCACTGTTGTTGGCCTTCCTCGGTAAGACATTAGGGTAATGGGTCCCCGCTGACACATGACATATGGCTCATTTTTCTCTAATATACTGTTCTGTATTGTGATCTCTCCATATGATATTGAGCATGATTTCTTCCTGTACATGTTGCGTGGTTTTCAGTTTGAGAGTCGATTTTACGGTTAGTTTCCAGTGTTATCATAAAAAAGTACCAACTGAAGAGACGCAGAACAAGGGGTTGGAATTTGAAGAGGGAGAATTTTTGAAATTTTCAGATTTTTGAGGTAGGTTAGTTTCTTTTGATAGGTTATTGTTCAACCTGTTCATAAAAATAGTTTACTGTTTCGTCTGATAAGGAGTTCCAATATCAAAAGGATCTTGATGTCATAAAGCTGTTTCTAATACCAGCAGGATGTCGGTGTATTAAGAATTTTTGACTATGACCTCTGTTTATTATTCTTAGTGTCCTTTGTAGCATTTGGGTTTAATCTGTTTGCATATCTTGTAGTATCTGTGTCCATTCTTACTATGCAGTGTGTTATTTTGTAAGTGTGCATGAAGTCACTTCTTAACCGACTGTATTGTAGAGTAGGGAACTGTAACATTTTGAGTCTGTCTTCATAAGTCAGGTCTATTCGTTGTAGTACCAGATTGGTAGCTCTCGTTAGTAGCCTCTCTTGCACTTTTAGATATTTTTTGGTGCGTGGTGATCAGATATTGCTTGCATATTCTACCTGTGGGGACTTACAAAAAAGACTCGACTATTACAATGAACTCCTAGTTGCGTCGTAGCCGTGGTTACCTAGGCTCTACATTTCACAAGTTCCTGACTCGGTCACCCTCTTCAACCTGCACTTCTTACCTGTAGCTGTTAGGGGTGGATTCTTGCCTTGCCCCATACCTCGACCTCCACATAAAAAAGAAAGAATTTTTAAAAACCGTTAACATAGGTTTTTCCAGTTTTCAAGTTGGTCTGGCTGTGAATTGCACGTACAGACCGCATGAAATTTGCAACATTTATTCCTTATCATGACGAATAAAAAACGTTTATTGGGGTATTTCAGAAATCCATCCAATAGGTCTTTACTGAACGGTTGAATTTACAACGTAAATGTGCGCTAAATTGATCCCTTGTTGTGTGCCTACTTACATTCTTGGAAATCCAGACCCTCCAAAGATCACTGCCCCAAAAAAGGTGAGAGGAGAGAGTGCAATTTATTCATTTTTCAATCCTTTTCAAATTTTTTAACTGATCGACCCAACCAAGCATGCAACCAAAAGATGTTGGTCACGTGACTGTCTCTATTGAGTGACTAACGAGACTAACTTTCATGTATGCTTCGCATGACTTCAGTTCATACTGACTAGATTTATTACACACACACACACACACATACACACATATATATATATATTACAATGACCGTATCTATTATAGAAAGAGGATTGCCTTAGAAACCACAAAAAGAATTCTTTTGAAGAACAGAATGTCTAAAATTCCACTTTTTAGTTATGTGAAACATTTAATATAGATTTCTCGCTCTCGGATTTGTACCAAACCCCCGGCTCTACATAAAACAAAAACTTTTCTATGTAATATGTTGTAAAACAGGATCCGCTCTCGTGGGCGGCCGGCGGGAATAGGAAGTATAAATAGCTGTAAAAATATAAAAATAGCTCCTTACATTACGTGCCGGTCCTTAACTAGGACGACAGTGTGCATAACATAAATATCAGCTTGGGACTTTTTGATGCGCTTGGATCATAGCAAGAGTCATGTTCATGAGAAATGACCTGCCAAGTAGCTGAAATACGAACCTAATTATAAGCATACGTATATTTCCACACATACACACACACACGCGCGCTTGCATTATACGACTAGAACAAATAAAAGGCAACAATTGTCTAAACATTATGTCACATTTTGCCCTCGTGTGTGGGGAGGGGAAAGTGGCTTAGCAAGGTTTGTCAGCGCTCGGGGTCAACGACAACGCCCTAGGGGACAGCATAATCATTGATAGGCCAGAGGAAATTTTGCACATCTTCACATTAGTACCCAGGGGTGACTTATCTATTCACTCTTTTGCTTGGCCTCCGGAGAGTTTGAGTTAATGAACGCAATCACTTCCCGGCCTTTTGACTAGAATACATCGCCTTTCATTATCGGGTGAGGTGTGGCAGAGGTGAAGCGAGCCCTGCCCAAAGGAATTCAACTTCTGGGCAGCTCATCCCCTTGTGTCACATTTTGCACTCGTGGGTGAGGCAAATACATAATAGGATCAGTTGTGTTTTGTTTTCGCCATGAACGAAGCAAACTTACTCGTGGGGATTCCAACCCCAGGGCTGCTCTTCCCTGTTGTACTAATCAGCATCCTGACCCCTTTGTGGTACTGGTGACAGAGATGGGGCAATTTTTGACACTACCTGCATGTGTCCATGTTGAGCCCCACATTAAAATGGCAGTGTGTCACATTTTCCCTTGTTGGTTGGTGAATAACATTGGGATCTATGACAATTGCAGACTGGGGTTGGCAGATAGTAGAAGAGGTTCCGAGTTAAAACCACACCAAAAATGGCAAAAAAGCCAAATGCAAAATTGCTTAAAAAAAGGAAAAAGAATTTATCAAAAATCACTGCAACAGGGTGAACGTTCTATTCCATACGATGGGCAGAAATAAAGGGCTCCATTTAGTGTAGCAATTACATCGTAAATAGAGCCCCCACCCACACAACCTTAAGAATTGATTTTTATCCAACTGAGAAATTTCCTGAGGAAACAAAGGTCTTATAGGTGGGAGGCACAAAAATACTTGATACAATTAATACAAAGTCTTTTTTCTATTTTTTAAAATGAAATGTTTGAAGGAAATTAAGAAAATTCCAAAAATTAAATGTCACCAGACCAAAAAGTTCAAGGCCAAATTCTCTTCGAAAAGGCTAGATTTGTCAAATTTAGCCATACAATGGCCAAAATGTTAATCTTGTTGCAGACTAAATCTTAATTACCAACGCATTACCGGTAGACAAAGAAGTTCAAGTACCGAGCGAGAAAGGTTAACTCATTAGGAGCTGAAGAAAAGAAAAGAAACCAATTCTACTGTATCGCTTAATGAGTTAATCATAGATAGATTCAAGTGAAGAATTTCTAATTACTCTGGAGAAATGTGATCCCGTGAATTCGGGCGTCGACCCGTATTTATACCAACATATGGCGGTTTTAAGTTTAATCTCATCAAAAATTAGGTTAGATATTTCATTTCTCTCTTTCCTGTTTTTTGTTTGGTTGGTTTTTCTCTTTAATTTCTGTGGTGGGCCGTGAGGGAAAGATTGTCTGAGGTCTGCATCTGACGATGGGTTAATCAATTGGCCACCCAGATGTGTTTGATAAATTACAATGAATTCATTGATTAGGGAAAAACGTGCAGACTCCATCATTTGTTGAGTTTGATAATCAAGAACGGTGTAAAATGAGTGAGAAAATCCCAGCTGGGCACATTAAACTTCCGTTATTTTTTTTTCTGTAGCACTTAATAAATAGATAACAGGATTTCAGATTGTTAGAGGCGTCATCACCCATCTATTGGAGGATTTGTCCGTCTGTTGGTAGGTTTGTCCCCAATAATAGTATCCCAGCTTTCAAGTCGGATTTACTTGAAACTATGTAGAAAAGTGTCCCTTAATAAGATACATCTTACCTAAAAAAATCTTCCACTCAGGGTGACGTGATCAAGCAATAATGGTATTTAATCTTGATGTTTTAAAATCGATTTTCCCAGCTGTTTTCCTTAAGATTTATTCGAAACTTGATAGAAATATATTTCGTGATAAAATGCTTCTTGCATCAAATTATCTTCTTCTCGAGGTCACGTGATCTGGCATTAATGGCGTTTAAACTTTTTGGTGGACGCCTCATTGAACTTTTGGTTCTTATTTTAATGTAATCCTCTTCTAAAGAATTATCTTTGGTCTGCGTCAGGTTTATCATATCTTAGTTAAGCACTTTTATTTACAACGACTGTACCTTTTTTTTTCAAGATGCATGTTTCTTAATGCAAAATAAAATCAATCTTATTTACTGCATAAATACTTTTATTCAAAATAGAATTTTTTTATTTTGCTTTTTTTTCAACAGATGACGTATTATTAATTAAAATTATTATTTTTTGCTACAATTTACCTTCATCTCAATAGAGTTCGATTCTCACCAGGAACTTATTCTTCCATCCGATTCGCACCGTTGATTTATTTACACACAACTGAAGGAAACCCAGCCTGTGTTTAATTGCGATAAAAAGCGACAAAAATTAAGATGAAAGTAAATTGTAGCAAAATTTAATAATAATCATTCAAATCTTAAGTACGTTAATAATTATTTCACTAATTGTTTATTCGTATTTTTGAGCCTCTAAATACTTTATCTAAAATATCTGACGATATGAAACCAAATAATTTTTATTCAAATTTGTAAGTTCCTCAATTCAAGACTCAAGCACTATGACAAAATAAAAGCCTAATAAACTTAAGTGAAAAAAAACCTTGAGTTGGTGTATTCTGACAGTTTTTTAAAGTCATTTTGTCCACTCTAATCCCTCGTGTATAACACGATTCTTATACAATACAAGTTCTAGATTTTGAGGCGGAAAATAGGAATAAAATAGTTGCCTCTTGTATAACACGGGAACTTGATTTAACACTTGAATTCAACAATCCCTGATGTATATCTGCTTAGATGGTTGTACACTGCAATACTGCAGTTATACAATAATCCCGCTATTTCTATGTTATATACAATTACAATGGTAATTGAAAGGTTCTATCTTTTTTTATATATATATGTGCGTGAGTTTACGCCTTTATTTTGTGTTTTATATGTTTGTATGTTCCAGCGCCCCTGACCATACCAATTCATCTACTGACAGAACTCAATTAAGGTCCCTCGAAGAATGTTCCTCTTTTTGTTATGGAAAAAGGCTTCTTGACCTTTTGGGGGCCTTACATTAACCGCTTCATTCATAATATCTAGATTCTCTACTTTTTTTTTTACTCTATTTTAGATGTTTTCAAATGAAAAACGACTGTGATGTCATGAATAGAATTTATTCTGACCATATTTATTTGATAGACATTTTTTTTTACATGAGTTAAAATTTTGACGCTTTGGTTGTTCAGTAACTGACTTTGATGGAGAGTAATCTTAATTTCGATAAACAAAATTAAAATTGAGCAACATGTGCAATTATAGTTAAGGCTGGCTGAATATTTTTTATCAGCAAAACTTTTGTGTTTAAAACTTTTATTATGCTTGAACTAATTTGCAGAATATATTTCTGAGGGGTCAAAAAATAAACAATTGCAAAAAAGACGTGACATAAGTCTTCCAAATCGATGTGTAAAATTTACCTTTCCCTACTGGGATTTGAAATCACGATTAAGTGATTAGAGCAGCAGCTTGCTTACCAACTGCAATGAACTGACAAGCCGAACATACAATTCATTTAACATCTGCTGTTCTAATTACTTAATCGTGATTTCAAATCCCAGTAGGAAAAGGTAAATTTTACACATCGATTTGGAAGACTTATGTCACGTCTTTTTTGCAAATGTTTATTTTTGGACCCCTCTGAAATATATATATATATATATATATATATATATATATATATATATATATATATATATATATATATATATATATATACATATATATATATACATATATATATATACATATATATATATATGTATATATACATATACATATATATATATATATATATATATATATATATATACATATACATATACATATACATATACACATATATATATATATATATATATATATATATATATATATATATATATATATATATATATATATATATATATATATATACATATATATATATATATATATATAAAAGTGGGGGGCTTTGAAAAAGATGTAGAGAAGAAACAAACTTCTGATGCAATAATACCTACACATATCCCTGAAGAAACTTTTACAGTATGGTACCTTTGCCATGGGCTTGTTGACCATGCAGTAAGCCAGGCTTGTGAGCAACCTGCCAATTAGGCGCTTTTTATTGCTAAATCTATCGTGTTTCTTGTTTGTTTGTTTTTTTGGATAGCGATAGAATTCAACATTTACAGCTATTTTCAACCATTTCAGCTAATTTCCATCCATTTTGAATAATTCAGCTGTTAAGAATTGCAATGAAATTGATCGCTGATTTTTAGCGCATTTTCCCGTTTTCTGGCTCGGGGTCAATCCTTTTATGTTTTCAACACTGTTTCCAATTGCTCAACCACGCACCTGATAGAGGTGCCGATGGTCAAGTGGTTAGCAAGACAGAAAATTGAATCTGCGAATTCCATTTCAAACCAACTGCGTTCACTTCGCTCCAATGTTCTCGGGCAGTGTATAAATCCATTCCTTTCCCTATGGTCAAATAGAAGGTAACAGCGTGTGCTTGTCCCCTCCAAGACAATTTCATTATTAACTTCAAAAGAACATCGAATTCTAGCCTCAAGAGAGATGAGTATGGAGAAAAACTTGTCATGTGTGAAGCCTGGACACTGACAGTTGATGCAGTAGCCAGCGTAAGGAAACTATTAGTTATATTACCAAATGCACGCTTGTGCATTCATGCACATACAAGATGTTGAACACATACACATATTTATATATTTTTTTATATCTTGAGAAATCCAGGCAGAGTTGAACTCACTGAGCATGAATAATTACTATTCATTAATCTTGAGTTAGTCTGACACAAGGCTAAAGGTGTTGGAGCACCCAGTCAGGATCAAAGTCACTAAATGGTTTATAATGTCCTTCTACTATTTAAGTTATCAACAAGTAACACACACAATAGTAATGGTCTGCTTGTCTAACTAATTGAACCTTTCTCCATGCCAAGACTCCCACATTGTTATTTACTAAGCTTATCTTAACCTGGCACAAGGTCGAAACACCTGGTCAGGATCGAACTCACTACAGTTGTAAAAGGTCTGCTAGACTGGCTTGCAAACGACTATTACGAGGCACCCCAGGCACTATTACAGCGAACAAAGGTACTCGGCAGTACTTGTACAGGTATACCATGCTTAATTTGTTCCCAAATTTTTGGTACTTTATGAAATTGCATCGTTCATGGTCTCATTATAATCTAATGAGATGTGGGATTTTTTTTTCTATTTAATCCTAACTATGGAACTGAAACATGAAACCTAACCAAGAGAGAGACCTACAAACGAAGTAGCATGCAACGAGCACATGAAAGAACCATGCTCAACCTCACATGGGGAGATCACAAGGCAACGCAGTATATCAGGGAGAAAACAGGAGTCCGAGATATCATTGAATCCACAAGAAAACTCAAATAGCAATGGGCTGGTCATGTTGCAAGAATGACAGAAAACCAATGGACATCACAACTCACAACATTGATCCCAAGGGATCACATGTGGGACCGAAGCTGACAAAATATAAGATGGAAATACAAACTAGACAAATTCAGAAAATATTGACTCTGCGAGGCCCACGACAGAGAGATGTTGTGGATCCTGTGGAAGGTCTATGTCCAACGACAGACGTTAAAAAACCGATGATGAAGATGACATCAGCTTGCACAATAATAGCTTAACTATACTCCACCAAAACCCGCACAAAACAAAACCGAGCCATTCAAGGTATTCCTGTACTAAAATTGGAGCGTATAGCATGATAGGTCTGGTTAATCACTCAAAAGAAACCATCTCGTGACCAACGTCTTTTTACAGCATGCCGTGCTGGCGGCAATCAATGAAAAGATGGGAAGGGGGTGACCAAGTAATAAGTTACTTCCATCGTCTTGTGTGAGACCGTAATCTCTGAAAAAGTTTGAATTTAAAAAAAATACAAGCGGTCATAAACTAGGGGCTAAT
This sequence comes from Thysanoteuthis rhombus, assembly GCA_963457665.1. Taxonomy (NCBI): domain Eukaryota; kingdom Metazoa; phylum Mollusca; class Cephalopoda; order Oegopsida; family Thysanoteuthidae; genus Thysanoteuthis; species Thysanoteuthis major. Next base: position 63,048,515 of record OY735213.1, on the reverse strand, counting down.
TTAGGATAAATCTATATGGCAAATTGATCCCCTGTCCCCCATTAAAACGTGTTTAGGGGAAAAAAGTTTTTCGTTGTCACAATAAGAGGTAAATGTTCAAATCTTCATCCCTCTACTAGATGCTACCTGTATGTGTGATACATGTATAGCCAGCCAGACCGACTTGAAAACTGAAGAAACCTACCTCGACAGTTTTGGTTACAGTTTTGGTTTACGGTTTCTGATGAAGAGCCGTAACGATTGTTTCGTGTGTGTGTGTCAGGAATGTTTGGCGATGAGACGAGGGCGGAGTCTTTTCATCGTGTGTGACAGAGTTACCATCTGCGATACTAATCAACAATAATTAACCCTCTATAATCTATACGTTGTGTTCCACAAAGGTTCAGATAATGTGCACAGCATACGAAAGTCGAATGTAGATGGAATGTTTGCCATCACCATTTCTGAGCAAAACCTCTCTTTATATCACTGTATATGATACAGTAAGATCGTGAAACTAATAATTTTGTGAAATCCCACGAAAAATCCAATAATTTCAGCTTCACAATCACTGTAATGGTAAACAAGTTAATCGTGATGACCATTACTAGTATCATGAGTTTGATCCTCCCTGGACACCCTGCTGTTGTGGCCTCTTGCTGAAATTAAGATAAACTCTGTAGATATCAAGTATATTCTGTTGAAGTACTTACAATGTAAATGCATATTATTTGGACACAAGCCTGATTCTCCGAGTACGATACAATCGAACAATAACCAGGAGGAATTCACGTTGAAACAAAAGAATAAAATGGACAGTGGTTAAGAACCCCAAAATTTTAAAATATCTCTTCAACAGTAAAACATTATCAAGAACTGCCATCGTACGTCTCCTTGATAACTAACACACACACACACACACACACACACACATATATATATACACACACACACACACACACACACATATATATATATATATATATATATATATATATATATATATATATATGTGTGTGTGTGTGTATATGTGTGTGTGTGTGTGTGTGTACTATTTATTTACTCTCCCACCAGAGCAAAATGTGACACAAGGTCGGGGCTTTACGTGAGACAAAAAAGAGACACCCTTGAAAAATAGCTCCAGCCGACGCAACTTTGTTTTGCTAAGCAACCAAAGAAACCACCGCCACGAAAGCGTCAGGACGAGCCCGACCTGTTCCGTTAAGTGCAATGGAACAGTGCTGTCCCGGGTCACCGTATCACCTGCAGCTTGGCCAAGTAATAGTGGGAGAGCCCAAGGACGTCGTGTGTGCGTGCACAAAGGCTACGCTCGTAGTTACCAGTTCATCTAAGTTTCGTTCTTACAAAAAAAATTCCACGCTTAACCGAGAAGATATCTTACTACGAATATACAGTGCATGTTGGTTGGTCAGTCAGTCAGACAAGGGAAATATTTTCTGTATTTGAACACAAGAGGAATTACGAACTGAGTAGCTCAGATAAGAAAATGTCTGGAACCTGAGTGAATAGAAAGATCAAAATAGCATTATTCAGTTTTCAAGTTGGTTCGCTTGGCTATGCAATTATGTATTTAAAAATTCACTTCTTATCATGTCTTCTAAAAATAGTTTTTCTTTTCAAACTTTTTAGCTCATCCCCAATAGGTTTTAGTGGGCAGGGCAGGGGCAATATGTACGTACATTTATGCTGAATTAGTCACTAATTTGTGTCCGGTTATTTTTTCATGAATTCAAACTTCAAAACAAAAGGCGAGAGGAGTAAGTTATTCATTGATCAACCCGTCTTCCAATTTTTCAATTGATTATCCTCAACACGGCATGCTGTCAGTCACGTCACGGTTTCCTATTAAGTGACTAACCAGACCTATTAATTTCTTTGTCTTTTAGAACAAAAATAAGGAAAGAATTATAAAAGATGCTAGTCTTGACGAATTAAATGCTCCTGGGATGATTCGATCGTACAATATTCCATTTAACGCCCTCATTTGAAAATGTTGTGCCTCAATGGAAAAACAATGAGCAGAAGTGCGTAAGGTTCAAGTTTTGGTCTTCAATGATCCGGGAATTCTTAATTTCTCAGAAGAGTTATAAAGTGAGTAGGGTTTGTTTTTTTTTTTTAGAAAAAATCAAAATTCCGATTACTGGACGCCGATTAAATAGATAAAGACCCATTGAAACGTGTTTGTTTTTTATTTTTCACAATGAAAAGAAAGAAAGAATTATAAAACAGACAAGAAACTTGTTCGTCTTGATGATTCAAATGTTTCGGTTATGATGCGAACCTACGATGTTACGATAATATCATCCCCGACGCATTTGATTCGTCAATTCAAACAAGTAAGACCAAAGCGTCTTTGTCTTCTTACTAATACTTCTGTAAACGTTCGCTTTGATTTCTTGGAAGGTTTACGTTATAAGTAGCTTATTTAGAGAAAATAAAAAATTTCCCATGACTTTATTAGATAGAAAGAGGCCAATTGAATCACGTTTGTTTTTATCATTTAAAACGAAAAGAAAGGAAGATTTATTTAACGAGTAAAAAAACCGAGAAACACAAACTGAGTTCTTATTGATGTTAGTATGTAATGACGTCTATCAACGTTTACGGAAGTTGATTTTGTAAAGACAATGACTCGTTGGTCTTAGTTGCTCGTTGCGACCGACTAGATGTTGTGATAATCACACGATCGTATAATGTTACAAGGATCTCATTCGAAAACGTTGTGCCTGAATGGTCGCAAGGTTTAAGGTTTGGTCTTACTTGTTCGTCGAAACGAATTAAATACTTCGGGAATGATATGATCGTACCATGTTAATCGTAAGATCGTATCACCATCAAAACATTTCGTTGAACGAACAAGTTCCGGTCACACACACACGAACGCACAAATTCAATAGTGGCATGGTGCTTGGGTTTACTGTGAGCTACGGAAAATAGTGTCCGGTTCAAATTTCCTTTTTCTTCCATTAATTATCGTATTTCTTTTCTATGTTTATGAATTCGAATGAGAGAGTAAAACTTTACTATTTATAGTCCGGACCAACTTCCCTCGTAGTATCAAAGAGGCTACTATTGTCTATTGCTTTTTACTATTTTTTGCGTTTTTGTAGCTCACACAACACCTAAGATTCAAAGCACCATACGCCAGTCACAGAGAGAGAGAGAGAGAGAGAGAGAGAGAGAGAGAGAGAGAGGGAGAGAGAGAGAAGTGCGTTTATGACGTCAGTCTGGAATGAATTTCTCAAGAACCGGTTGTGTGGTTTTGATGTAACTTGTCAGAGACAATCAGAGGCGACCTACGTGCGTATGCATGAACAGACACTCTCCAGCGTGGTTACTGAGTCGGCAGAGGGATGGAATAGAGTGAGCGTGTTCAGTCGTCGCGTCTCGTGCAGGTTTTGTTTTTTTTTTTTTTGCAAATTTCAGACCGTGGACGAGATCAGGCAGCTGATAAGAATCCCAAAAGAGAATGTTGCGATCGATTTTGAAAAAATGGAAGTGACGCTGCAATAAGTGTGTGTGTGTGTGTGTGTGTGTGTGTGTGTGTGTGTGTGTGGTGCCAAGGGGGAATATTTTGAAGAGGACAATTTTTTACAGTGCTCGTTCCGTTTGTTATAAATTGCTAAAACTGTCTTCAAAAATGGCTAAAATCGACTAAACTTCCCCATTTCCAGTTGACTTTATAGCTGAAAATCTTATATATACTCATTTAAAGCTTACTTATTGAACAAAATAACCAAACCTCAAGACCCCAGAACAAATTTTTGATAAAGATTGTAGACTCACTTTGATTTAAACTTACCTACCGTTTTTTTCTAAAAGACAGATTTTCAGGTGAACTATACCCACCCTCCTCTTCCTCCTTCCCCTCCTCCTCCTACTACTACATCCACAAGAAGTAATACTACTACTACTTCGTTTTGAATGCTTTTGGAATCGGAAACCACACATATACACGTAGGGATGGTGGATGCATCGTTGAACTTACGGTTCTTGTTAAAAAAAGATAAGTAAATAGACGTAAGAATCGCTAATAATAGCGTGATTAATTTCAAAATTTCGTTTTTGTATTTTGTTTTATTCTTCTTTTTTTTCTGATCTGCAAAGGTTATGGGTCGAGCCCTCCTGACCCTTCCCACGCTTATCACGGCTTGCATTGCGTATATCTCCGTTATGTATCTGCCCTTAGATACAAATACACGCATTCATACGGACGGTGATATATGCAAAATATACTGAAATGTAGTTTGTAAACAAATGTCAATTATTACTTCTAAAAGCATACAAGCTCACGTATACTTTAATTCCCTCACTAAAATTCTGAGTTGGTAGGCCTAAAGGTTATGACAATTCTCTCTTGAGAATTCGTTTAGCCGGATTGAGAAATCTTTTCTTTGAGCTGAGAAATGCAACTGTCAGCACAAACTCTTTTTCAAATTATCCAATATTATTAAACATCAAATATTTTCCAACTAGTGTGGCTTTTCCAAACTTTTTACTTACATTTACTGAACACTTCTG
>OY735213.1:63031494-63041494 GCA_963457665.1 Thysanoteuthis rhombus | reverse complement strand
TTATTCCACGGATCGTGGTATAAAACGGATGGATCATGGGCCGCAACATTTCTGCCTGTATTATCCAGAAAACTGCGAATAAAAACAAAATCTCATCAAATATCTTACTTAATATGACAATATATCGAATTCCTTCAATTTGAGATCAATCAATATATGAATTACATGGTCTTTTACACAACTTATTACGGTTGAAGAAACCTGTGTGCGTGTGAGTGTGTGTGTGTTTGAGTGTGTGTGTGTGTGTGTGTGTGTGTGTGTGTGTGTGTGTATGTGTGTGTGTGTGTGTGTGCATTGCAATATATCGACAACTGGCCAGTGTATGTCATTGACATTTGACCGGATATATTAGCCAGCACACAGGCTAGTGCAGAGCAGTGTTGTCTATTGAAGTTTTTTTGGATCTGAGGTCCTTGAGAAACCTAATAATAACGAAAGGATTTAAATTCAAAGCTTTTTTCCCAAGTTTATATAAAATACCCCTTTGATTTCCGCTCTTTCGATTGATCTAAATTCAGACATCAAATATCTAAATTGGCAACATTTAAGAGAAATAATCGAAATACTATAAAGCCATCGTCTCATACAAGAGATAGAAAATTATTTTACAAGACGATTATAGCATCTTAGGAACGGCACTGCCCTTGTAATTTTAATTTTACTTACCAAATATTCATAAATCATTTCATTAATAAAGGAATATGTTCTGAACAAAAATGCTAAGATAGGAGCTAAGAGCCAGAATCAGATATATAGAAGCTAAATGCACCAAATAGGAGCTAGATCCAGCTCGAAATAAGCTGAATTAGCAACCCTGCTCCTCCCGAGACAAAAACGCCCAAACAACTGATTTGCATAAAGCTGCACACTTCATTCTGTCTAAAGCCGGGCTAACCCGGATATCTGGGCGAGGTGAAGTCAACGCGGTGCCTGCAGCGAGAAGCAGGAGGTGGCAGTGAATGGTTGCAGGTGGGGGTTGTTATATGCAGAAAGCAGAGGGAGCTTATCACCTGGTTGTTGTCTCTGTAACTATCGCCTTCCGTCGAGGGTTACGCCTTCTCCGAGCCGTGTGCGCCTTTGGTCTCCATTCTAACATTTGCATACAGCTACCCCCAATGGCTTCGTGCCCCGTCCTAGTTACTGACAGACGGTGACTATCATCAACTCCCTCGGCTTCAACTACTTTTGCGTGCACTCGTCACGGTACACTGGTAGCAGGCCAGTTATGCAAACCATTAAGAGTTAGATCATTCCTCATTGAGTGCTCTGTATATCTGGCCCTGTGCCATCTTTGGCCACGCCTTACAATTATTTATTACTGTTGTACGACCATTAGAGTAATTGTTACTAAGTTAGCCCAAGTTGCAGACCTTTGCCGGTGTTATAAATCCTATTCTCACTGGGTGTCCTACAACAAACTTTCCCGACCAAAATAAAGATGAAGGTAACCAAGTCAAAATAAGAATGATTTTGAACCCTTTTCGCACTTTCAAAATGAGAAACGCCCTGAATTCAGCACAAAAGTCTAAATCTGACAACACTGCATGTGGATAACACGTAAGTTTTTCAGACAATAGACAGATCAATCCAGAGCTATTATCACCATCATCATAATCATAATCATTAGTAATAGTAATAGAAGTAGTTTACTGATGCCGTAAAAATGACGTCATACATGAACTATATGGATGGATTGTATTTTATATAAGTGAATAATAGAGATCTGCATTGTAGTGAGCTTTGAGAATAGCCTTTTATACACATTGCAATTTATAAACGTAGGTAATAGAGATTTGCATTGCAGTGTGATTGGAGAGTAGCCTTCTATATACATTACATTTTATAAACGTGGATAATAGAGATTTGCATTGCAGTGAGTTTTGAGAATAGTGTTTTGTTGATCACAGACGAATTTTTGGAAAAAAATGTTTTTGATTTTATTACTTTCCATATTTTTATAATTATTTAAATTCACTAGTTTCATAAGAAAATGAAATTCTATTTTACTCTGCCAGTTTCATCCCTTAGCGCGACAGAAGACAAATAAATCAATAAATACAAATATCATATAGTTAGATCCTTATTACTTTTCTCTTGGCTTTTGATTTTCCATTTTACACATCAATCACAATCTACCATCCGACACACTGTATCCTATTTCACCCGAATAAAAAGGATCGGACTCATAAAATCAAAAATGAATCCGATTAGATGACAGCAAGGTTGAAAGGAAAAACTATGATCTCGACTGCAGCGAATGATTTCTATCGCTTTAGTCTCGTTTTCGAGTTAGCTTTAATCATCTTTGATGACGGCAGCCTCTCTATGGAAAAGGCATTAAGCACATAATTCTTACGTAGTTAGGTAGATAAGGGCAAGCGTATTAATATATGCACATGCACTCACGTGTACTGTTATTATTTTCTTTGTTGAGTTATTTATGAGTGAAGAGAGCTCGATAACAAAGATAAAACATTTGTAAATAGGTATGCATAGACAAATCAGTGCTTCATGGTGACTGTGAGTTCAACCTTGGTACGATTGTCAGACCATGTGCTATTCTTAGTAGGACACAACCTACATTTATCTTGACCGATGAACAGACTGATTAAATATTGAATTACTCCATGTTTTGCATCAATGATGACATTGATATTCAATCTAAGAAGCAAATAGGTTCAGTTAGTCTCTCAATAGGAACCATTACGCGAGCAGCGTCTTTCAGAAGCATGCTGTATTGGATATGATCAATTAAAACATTGGAAGAAGGTTTGATCTTGATTATGTAGACAGACTTAATAAACCAGACATGACAACATTATTAGAACGTGGAGACTGGATAGAGACATTTCAGATTTAAAATGGATTTAGCAACTACAGCCCAAAAATTGTTTAACCTCTTTGACCGAACAAACAATTAAATTTGTAGAAGAGGGAAATTGTCAAACCATGATTTTTCTCAGTGAAAGAGTAATAAATTACTGAAATAAGTTACCAAAATATGTCCGAAACAAAAATAGCGTCAATGGTTTGTTTTTTCTTTAAACTTCGCCGTTATGGCATAAGTAATAAATCAGAAGGACAATTCTTGGAAATTCCAAATTGAATTTTCAAGAAAAAATTATGAAATTGAATATTATTTTTAAAGTGGAAGTGTGACAAATATTCTATCGTTTGAGATTGCAGCCAGGGAGACATTATATCCAATAAAAATAACTTTGTTTTTTTTTTAATAGCTGAACATTCTAGGTACATGAAATTTAATACAAACAAAGTTTATCAAATTATTTTCATTAATGGCATATTTTTCCAGTTCAATTGGAGAAAAAATATGAATCGTTCAATGTTAAGAAAATAATTGAAGAATCACCAAGTAATTTGAATTTTCAAAACAAATACCAGCACAAATCTAAATATGCAAATTAGTCTGCCTTAAAAAAGAGAGTTCTTCCAGACCTTAACAAACTGTTGAACTTGGCTAATTGAAAGGAAACGTGGCTCCAATAAGAGAGCTGTCAAATTAAACAACGGAAATGATCATAAGACTTCTTCGAAAAGGAAATCTAAAACAGATTGTGGCAAAAAATGTTGATTGTTCCCATTCAGCAGTGTCTAAAATCTGGTACCAGTGTGAGCTAAATGGTAAAGTTATATAAGCGAAAAATTATGGTTCACCAGGGAGGACATCAAAGCGTCAGGATTGAAAACACAAAACAATGTGCATTGGAAATAGAGAATGAACAATAAAACAAGTGAAAAACGAATAGATAACAACAGCAGTCAGCGTTTGGGACTGAACAGAGAAATCTACTGAATAATATGGATTTTATATATAGAAAAGCCAACATCTAAATAGAGGAAAAGAAGGTTACAATGGGCTAAAGGGAGACAACCATGGTGTGTGGATGATTGGATAAGAGTGATATTCAGTGATGAATCATGAATCCAGATTGGCCAAAGTGCTGCTGCAAATTTTGCCCGATGCTGTTCCAATAAAACATAAATATGACTACCTGAGAAAAACAAACGAATTTCTGCGATGATTCATGATATGAGGTTACATATCAGATAAAAGAAGAAAGGAGGTGGCAATCTTCGGATCAGCAGTTGATGCATAAGTGCACATTGAAATTCTGGACACTTTTCTAATTCCATTCATAGAAAATAGATTCGGTGATGATGAAATCATTTTTTAGCAAAGAGTGTTAACGCTATTAATCTGAAAAGATGTATCAACTCAATGACATGGTCAGAAAATAGTCCAAGTTTCAATTAGATTGAAAATTATGGAGGATTTAAAAAAAAAAAAACGCGTCAAGTCTCCATACTGCAAAGCTGATAAGCTGAGAAAGTTGGAACCAGCTTGACGGGGAATATTTTTTTCAAAGAATTCAGGCCGTCATAATTGCTCAGAGAGGAGCAACACTAATTGCGATTTTTTTGTCGATGATTCAATGATTTTTCTGCTACTTGATCTGTAAAGAACACCTGCCAATAATTAAGATAATTTTATTTAGTTTGTTTAATGTGTATCTCATGAAGTCAGAATGAAGCCAACTACTGAACAAATATTGTTTTGTGTTATATTTGTTTGTTTTCTGTGAAGTGAAAAAAAAGCTCAGTGAATGTCCTCTGGGTGTGCTGACTTCATAATCTTTGCCAAGAGTAGTATTCAAGTTTCCAATTTTAATCATTTCATTGTCACAAATATTTTCTCAATTACTCGTTATATATTTATTCATTCGTTGTGTAGCAGGGAACCAGGAATGAGTCGGGATCCGTACTTTGAAAAACCCTGTATTAGGGTATAAATTACTCTGAGCTTCGTACCAGAGCGGAGCAGACTGGAGAGCTGACTATTTTTAATAACGTAAACCAAATCGATAAGAATTTAATCTGCCTCTTACTATGACATTTGTCGACAGCTAAAAAGCCTTTGATACAGCGGAAACTCCCAAGGTCATCAAAACAATCAAACTTCAAGGCGTATATAACGTACGCGTCAAAACTTTACCACATAACTGCAAACATGGCAGCTCCTTTATCTACACAAAAACTCAAAACCCTCCCTTCTTGCAAAAAAAGTTTAAGGCAAGGTAACACCAGCTCAACAAAATTATTTACAACTTGCCACGAGAAGATCTTCAAGAACTTGGATGCGACAAATAAAGAAATCAAAACAGATGATTAATTCCTGAACCATCAAAGATTTGCTGAAGACGTCATTATTTTCACCAAACTCCTTCATGATCTCCAAACATTGATAAACGGGCTGAGCGAAAAAAAAGCAAGAAAGTAGCTCTCCATACAAACTTCAATAAAACCAATGTCATGTGAAACAAATACGTCAGTGATTGAAATACAACAATCAAAATGGATAAGTTAGGGGAAACAGAGGTTAGTTGTGCACGGCAGAAGGTTTGATCACATGCTTTAATTTTGGTTTCCACCACTTAGTGGCGCCTTCTCAATGGAGACAGCAAATAGAACAGTCGGCTACACACGACACTCATTCAAGTACATCTATTGAGGAGAGCTTTTTCCTACCTAATAACTCATTCGTACATCCCATCAGGAGTTTGTTTCTTCCATATTGTCTCCACGCATGAAATATAGAGAGAGTACTGAAGAAATCCACTTAGATCATCCCGATACTGGGAAATTTACACTGAAAGGTTAAAACAACTTAATCTACAGACCCTGGGATACAAAACAAAACGTGCTGACCTATCCGAAATCTAAGGAATGCAGAACAAATGCATTGAGTGGATACTAACGTTCATTGCTTAAAATGCTCTGATAAGAAAATGCTGACATCATTTATCTACAGTAAAAGTAGAGGACACAACCACAAATTGCAAATTTGAACCTCTATTGGTGTTAGAAAAAATTAGAAAAACCGCAAAAACATGGAACAGCCTGAATGAAAAGATGGTGACATCCGAGAATATTGATATTTTGAAAATAACCTTTATTCAACCAGTCATACCCAATTCAACTACTAATTTTCGCATTAGTTTAATCCCCCCCAATTAAAATGAAGCTAGCTCAATGGCGCAATTAATTACTATCAAAAAGCCGTTTCAAGTACATTCAAGTACATAATATAATAAAATTAACCAAATTTTCAGACCTAAACGAACCAAAGGAAGTCTCTCTTCAAAAGTAACTTTTGGTCCATGTTTGCGTTTCAGTTAACTAATTACGTCGGAAGTTGTAGCCACTTGAGTGGAAAATGTATTTATTAACCCTAGTCTCCCTTACAACCGAAAAAAGTGGATCAATTCATCTTCATCTTCTATGATCCACAGAAGAAACCTCTTTTGTTGACACAGCAAAGAGAAATATCATGCATTTCCCAAAGAGCAAACGTCAAATTAATAGACTAATCCAACCTTTCTGTCTGAACAGTGATTCCTCTCCTACAGCCCTGCAGGCGCGAATCGGTCAATGCATGAGCTTTTCTGACATTCGCTTATCTGCAAAAGTTTTTACAGCACTCACAGAACAAAAAGACAGGATTGAAGAATGGTTTTTGGTTAATCTTGCACCAACTAGATGGAAAATCCAGATAACTCTTGGTGCAACTGAGTTTTCTCTATTTTTATATTTTTGAAGATATACACAAAGAACGGTAGAAATAGAATCATGTTCCATAAATAAACTCAGTTTGGCATTTATACGTATATATAGGTACCTTTACTCGAGGAAACATGCACACATGCGCAAATGTACGTATGTATGTATGTATGTATGTATGTATGTGTGAGATTCCCCTGCAACTTCAAAGAGTAATAAACTAAAAATACTATAAGAAACCGTCAACCAAAACTGTCATCAAAACTGTCAACCTTGGTTTCTTCAGTTTACAAGTCAGTCTGGCTGGCAGTATATTCGTATGTATGTATGTATGTATGTATGTATGCATGCATCCTGCGAACAAGCCGGACCAATGGAGCTAGAGGGATGAAAATTTAAACATTTACTCATTATTATATCCTCAAAAACGTTTGTTTCTTGAATTCTCGTTGCTAGTTTATGCCCGCTTTTTTTTTAATATTCAGACTTTTTAGTGATCATTGTCTATCAAAAGGCGAGAGAAGTAGGTTATTCATCAATGACCCGAGTGAATGCTTTTTATAGTGTTCTCACATCCAAAACCATGGCACACTTTGGCTGCGCGAACTTGAAAGCAATATTTGATATTATATCTCAATAAAGACTTATATGCAGCTTCCATTTCGTACGTTCTTATGGATTGGGCATTTTTCAAAAGCCTTGCTAAAAGGGACTCTATTTTAGTTTTGTGTTATATCTGTGAGTTGTTTCTATGCGGCAGGGTTAATAAAAAAGATGGGTGAACATTCTCCAAGTGTGGTGATTCCATAATCTTTATCAGGGGGGTATACCAAAGAATCTCATTATTACCTCTGTCATCAATGTATTTGTTGAACTATTAAATCATATCAGTAATAGTTGTCTTGAAATGGTTGAAAAATTACATCAGAGATTCAATGAGAGAGAGAGAGAGAGAGAGAGAGAGAGAGAGAGAGAGAGAGAGAGGAGAGGGGGTGGCAATACATGATTTATATGCTTACAGTATGACAAGTTCCGCACAGTTACATCTTCGAAATAAATACTAGTTTAGTTGGATTTCGGAGTCGAGAGTGTGAATTGGTCCTTTTTAATTGTATTCAGTTAATGGCCGAACCCTGAAGAAAATGGATGGTTTAGGAAAATTGTTACTGTTTTTAAAAGGCCAAAGTTCCATAAGGTAAGGGTTAGTATTTTTATGGTTATTGTAGGATTAGATCGTCAGCAGCGTCTGTTATTCTGCATCTGCTACGGAGGCCATTTTGAAACTGGGAAGGTAACGTAGCCTTGTTTTGTCAGATGTATGCATGTATCATATTGATGAGAAAATCATACAACATATTGTATTTCTCTTTATCCAAGTCGTGGATGTTAATCCTGTGCATTTGTACTAGGTATATATCAATGGGTCATGAGGTTGTATCATCAAATTAAATTGGGTCACAACCGATAGGTTAGAAGAACCAAATCCCTGATATTTCTAGCTGTCAGTCATGGACATTGATCTTTTGGTAAAGGTTTGTTTCTGGTTAGTAAAGTAAAATATCAAAGGGAAGTAACAAATAATGCAAACTTATTCTGCTGCTGCTAGTGCTACTTAACGTGTTTCGGCATAAGTGAAAGCAGACACCTAGACACCTGAAACTGAATTTTGTCAAATTTATCTATAAGGGATATAATTTAGGCTTTGGGTTAGTTTTGGGACTTGGGTTACTTTTAGGCTTTTAGGCTCAGTATTAGGTTAGGGTTGTTGGTTACAACAAACGTTTTTTCATAATTATAAAACTAAGAATATCCATGGAGAAACTGATAATAAAAATTCATTAAACAATTTTTGGTGATCTCTGTCATTTTAGATATCCACATATCCATTTTCATGATTATGAAAAAATGTTTGTCATTACTTACAACCCCAAACCTTAAACCCTAACCCTAAAACTGACTTTAACCCTAAAACTAGACCTAGAACTAGCCATACTCCTAACCCCAATTCTAACCCTAACCCTAAATTATATCCTTTATTATCAAATTTGATAAGATACATTGTCAGATTTTCATGATTTCTGTATTTGTTTATATCAGTGATACGTTAGTAGCAATAGCATAAGTGTTATTTATTACCTGCCTTTGATATTTCAGTTTACGAACCAAAAACAAACCTTTGCCGATTTTTTTTTACATCTCATGCACAGGTCGTTGACTTCAAATGTTAACGGCCTCACTCAGATTCAAAATTGCAATACCAGAAAAAAGCTTTCTTAACATCTTCGTTATTAACTTATAATCCACTCACCTTTGACAGGATAGATAGATATTGTTACGACTTTGACATTATCGGAATGTCAGAATCCAAAAGTCGGCCATTCACACATGAGAAGATTCACACGTTACGTCGTAGATGCATCAGGATAATGTGTTTTTGACGTCATAAATAATTCTTATATTTTGTATTCTTCGTTTGTCGTATTTATACTCATGGCTTTTTCTTTATCTCAAAGGAGAGTGGAGCAATAGTAAAAAACAAGAACCAAGTTCAACGAACGCTCAATACGTCCATATCTGTGATTTCCGATTTCAAAAGGATTTTAAACGAAGTAGCAGTAACATTACCAGTTGTTACAGTAGGAGAAGCAAGAAGAGTAAAGTGAGGATTGTTCATGGTTATCAAAAAGGTAGTGAGTTTGAATTGAAATAATTGTACAATTCTTATCAATGATTTATTCTGGAGACTTGGTGTTGGGCTATTATTTTTTGTTTTGGAAACTGGGCTTCAAATAAATATTTCATATTTTCAGCCGATTTTAGCGATTTTTAATGACAGTTTTGATTATAATTAAGTTGATTCTTTCGCCTTTTGGTTGGGTTCACCGAAAAAATTCCGAATTTTAGAGAAAAACCAAACAAGCGGACAAAAACTATTTGATCAATTTAGCATGAACTTACATTGTAAACCGAATCCTTCACGAAAAACCAATGAGGACGTTAGAAACAAGCGTTTTTCCAAGGTATAGCAAGGAGTAAATGCTTAGATACCAGTCCTCTAACTCCATTGGTGCAATTGGTACGCATGCAGACCAACTTAAAAACTGGAGAAACCTTTATTGATATTGATAGTGACAGTTTTGGTTAATGGTTTAAAACTAAGATGAAAGTTAAAAAAATAATTAAATATTGGCTTACAATACTTCATCAGATGATAAGAAAAAATGAATGTTTTTTCCATTCCCTGTAATAATTTTGATGTCACTGTCTAAAAAGCAATTGCACTTTCTGATTTTCAAAATTTGTTTACATTTCACTATTTCGATTTTAAGGGCGACATGTTCTAAAAGTATTAGACGAAACATAATCTTCTGAAAGTTCCAGAAGTTTACAAACTAGTAGCTTGAATGTAAGTGTTTAATAA
>OY735213.1:63011494-63026494 GCA_963457665.1 Thysanoteuthis rhombus | reverse complement strand
TTATGCATGTCATAAGGGTCTCAAGAATGTTGAATGCAAGTTCAAATCTCGTTTGAGGCTACTTCTTTATCTATTAGGAGAGTAATTACATATTTTAGTGCCCGGAAATTAATTACGTATTTTCGAAAAGGAGATAGAAACAAATTAGAGTGAATTTTGATTATATACTATTTATCAATAATGTAATTACCATCATCATGAATAACAAGGGATCAATAGGAAAGCAAAATTTCGATTTTTGTCCCAGAAATTCTGTTGATTTGGGTTTTTTTTTTAAATTCTGCATTTTTTCTCTTCAAGGTCTCTGTCCTCTATAGGGGTTAGCTTTTATGACACACTATAAACGACACTCTGTGGGATAGAAAAGATGATGAACAAAATCCAGACGTCGTTCCGTAACGTTTAACCTCAGCCTTGCCTTCATTGGTTGACTTATAATTTAGAGCAATGAAATACGTAATTACTTTCTGAACATCCTTATATTTTCCTTGCTGTTTACTGTTGTCTCTTTATTTACAACCAATTTTGACCACAGAATGGAAAACGGACAAAACATAGGGATTATAACGCAACAAGATGAAAGGATTATCTTTGACTCGATTGGTCAAGATTAAGGTAGACATTTTCAAATTGCTAAAATGACTGAATTGTTAAATACCTGACTTTGAAATTGTCAAGAATTGGTTAGATTTAATTCCTTTTTTTTTTTAAATGAAGTTAATCCCTTTTATTTCCACTTTTTTGTTACTATCTGATCAATAGGTAGTACAATTGTACTTTCTGGGGTCTTTGTATGGGTTTCAGAGCGTATATATATATATATATATATATATATATATATATATATATATATATATATATATATGCATATATATCAGAAAGTAGATTCGCAGCTATTTCCTGCTCTACTCCAAACCAACTCAACACTTGAAGTTGAGAGTTAAAGTTGAATGTATCGAGCACTCTATGAAATAAATCCATCAAATATCAGACATTGCTTTATATCGTATTATATCATGTTATATTGCAAACCTAATTTGTACCATATATATGTATATATATATATATATATATATATATATATATATATATATATATATATATATATATGTATATATATATATATATATGTATGTATATATATATACATACATATATATATATATAAATATATATATATATATATATATATATATATATTCATTCATATATATATATTTATTCATATATATATATTTATTCATATATATATATTTATTCATATATATATATATATATATATATATATATATATATATATATATAATCTCTCTCTGTAGCTAAACAGATATCAGGAAATGAAATCTAGCCAATTTCAGATAGCCAAAGATAGCCGATGAAAGATAAACTACTAAGGAAAAAAATGTTGGTTTTAAACGTCAAGAACATTTCACCTCCTATTTCCTCTATCTTTTCGTTCTGTCTTTATTCCTCGTCTATTGGGTCATCGAATAATTCGCTTTTGGTGATAACATTTTCAAAACGTCAATTTGAATGGAAAAAAGAAGAGAATCTGCGCAAAACCTGCGACGTTGTGTATACAATTTTTGACAGCATTTGATAACATTTGACAACATGTTTTCTGTAAGAAAACTATTTTTTCTCTAAGTCAGTTTTCAATTTAATCCACGTTAAAATAAACAATCATTACAGCGAAAATAAAACGAAAAATATCTCTCGGAACGCAACATTATTCATTGTGAAATGAAAAAATTACACACACACGCACGCACGCACGCACGCACGCACACACACACACACACACACACACACACACACACACACATATATATATATATATATATATATATGAAGCGTAAACACTGTATTTCTTTCTGTCTTTCCTTTTTCTATTTTTTTTTAAATCTCAGGAATTGATATTCCGAAGGGGAATAATATGACGTGGTGTGACGTAAAAAAATATTCCCCATTTTTCGTTACTTACTCTCTATACCGTACTTTTCTATCCATACCAACACTTTCTCTTTTTTATCACCCACCCGCTCATTAAGGTAACAACTTTCTTTCTCTCTTGGAAACCATGTCTATCATTCTTCAACTACTCTTTCTTCAGCCTGTTGTTAGCAACCCCTTGTACGGAAAGTGGGATGCAAATGACCAGGACGCAAAATATATCGGATCCAATTGTCCAGGTAAACCAACGACCCGGATGCATTTGACCAAGACGTAATTGTCCAGGACAATTTTTTAGGGTGTTTACAATAGCAATTATCATTAGCACTAGAGCCACCCTTAAGAGCTGTGCAGTCCAATGGGAAACACTTCTGGGTGGCCCTGGATTCACATCTAAGTCTGTAGAATCTTAGAGATATAAATAAAGTTTATTTCGCACTTTATATCTCTATGGTAGAATAATAAAAATGTTACCCTAAGAAATAAGGGAAATAAATGTTACGCCGTTCTATAGTTAATTAACTTAGTATTTAACTTGAGTTCAGTAAAATGAGTGAAAAATATAAATAGTATAAACGAACACTGTAGACTTGATAGATATTCAGATAAAAATTAAAATCGCTGCTGTTCTCTGTGGTGCTTGGTGTACGTTGCAGTGTTTTTTTGTTTTTTTGTTTGGTTTTTTTGCGCATATCTGACAAGAGTAGAATAGAATACTTTAGTGCGGGGTCGCATAATGTGCAGGGCCCAATTTGAAGCAATTGGCCAAGTAGTCTCAAAATCGGCCTTGATTCCCCTGGCATCGACGTTAAACCTAAAAGCTACTACGCATTTTTGTTTCTTTGTGACCCACTGAGCGATATCAACTAATCTCCTAACAAGAATGTGTCACGCGTACAGGATGCAGTAATAGAGCTAGAAGACTGAAAATTTAAACATTCACTCCTTAAAATGACTATAACAAAATGTCAATAGTTGAGATTATAGGTACGAGTCGTGTGACTGAGTTACCGCTTATTTGATCTGCTCTTCCTGCTTGCCTAACGTTTTTTCCATGAGTAAAGGCACTGGGCACTTAGTGAGTAACAATGTCAGGCGTGGGCGTTTCTGTGTTATGCACTGAAGAAAGGGAAGATAAAACTTGACAACAGCCACATCCTGGGTAGTGAAAAATAAATGCACTCGTTATCTGGTTGTTATGGAATTAATACTTCTCTTCTTCTTCCTCCGATTTCTTCTTTCTCTTCTTCTCTTTGATGTGGTTGCTGGTGGTAATGATGTTTTTGTTTTTTTCTTTTTTCTTTTTCTTGTTCTTCTATTTTACTATATCAGTTGCATCGCTTAGCATGATTGAAGATATCTGCACATTGCCAAGTATTACATATGCAGATTATTATTATTATTATTATTATTATTATTATTATTATTATTATTATTATTATTATTATCAACGATGAACTGTTTAATTTCACATGATAATTACATTCCTAGCTTCATCTCAATTTCACATGAGGATTATAATCAAAGTCAGATGACATGCATCGGTAGATGTTATCAACTCATATATATATATATATATAATATATATATATATATATATATATATATATATATATATATATATATATATATATATATATATATATAATAGAATGCGATGATGAGGCCCGGAGAGGACAGAAACATGAGCTAGTTTGTGTAGCGAACCCACATTCAATCATTTATTTCCAGCTCTACTCTAAAACAACTTCAATAGTAAAATTTGTAAGTATCGAGCACTCTATTAAATAAATCGATTACACTTCAGAAGTGGCTTCATATTATTAATATATTATTATATTATGTTATACTGCTAGTTTGATTTGTATCATATGTACTACATATATATATATATATATATATATATATATATATATATATATATATATATATATATATATATATATTAGTGCGTATCTTTAAAGAAGTGAACATGTTGTGGGTTGTTTAGTAGTAATGGAGAGTGTTTGTATTTGTGTAGGTGAGAGTCTGGTCTGAAATAAGAAGGGTCTATGAGAGGAGGTGTCATAGGGTGTTAGTATCTGTATTTCTCACTTTCCAATCATCATTTTCATCAAAACGCACCCCACATATATATGAATATATATGTATTTATATATGTAAGTAGCTGTGTGTGTATATATATATATATATATATATATATATATATATATATATATATATAACGGTAGATACATCAATAAATCCCTACTTTAATGATGTAAAACATTCATTTCACACAATAGATGCCCGTTTTTCAACATAATATCCTTCACGGTCAATTTTCATCATTCAGTTGTGATCATCATTCAAATAGATCGAGCAAATATAAAATAAATAATTCATGTGAAAAATCAGCAGAAAAATACCAGTCAGGCTGTAGAGTTATTGACAACCATCATATATTCAAGGTGTTTGATACCACTCGAAGTACACATATATGTATACGTGTGTATATATGTTAAAGCATATATATATATATATATATATATACCACCATCATTATCTGGTCGAGCTCGCTCAGATCCAACTGATTCTAACATGCCACCTATCTCAGCCCTGCGTTGCATTTGGTTGGTCAGCAGTGTCATATCCTCTGTGGTTTTAATACACATGAGCGGGCACACACATAAACACACAGAGACACACAAACACACACACATGTACGTAGCGATTTTTTATTGACAATGAGGAAAACACAATCATTGTAGCATCTGTGTTGGATAGGGAATAAGAACTTGCTTAAGGATGTGGTCAAGGTTGGTTCCCTTTGTTTTTTTGTGTGATTGGAATTTTTACTCTGTGTGTGTGTGTGTGTGTGTGTGTGTGTCAAGGGAAGGTTAATTGGAATCATAAATATCTGTATGTCCAACCGTATAGCACTTACATGTGAAATCAAAACAAATCGAATGGGTAGCATAGAGAAGATGAACGCAATCACCTCTTACCCATCCGACATTGTTAACATAATGAGAAATGACCCAACACCAAAACACAAGGTTAACTAACCATCCTCAAACCAACCCAAATACACTCACCTCATTTGCTCACAACATAAAACACTCCAGTTCTCTTCATTTCCTCTTCATTTTTCCATCTCGTTGATGAGGTGGGAGTCACTCCCTACGAAACGTCCATGAACAAATACCTATTCACATAATCTGTGTTTTTCTCATCTTCTGTATAAGAAAAATCATCATTATGTCGGATATAAGCTATCCATTCAATAGTTATATATGTATGTATATTCATACACACACGCACGCACGTACACACACACACACACACGCACGCACGTACACACACACACACACACACACACACACACACACATATATATATATATATATATATATATATATATATATATAAAGCAGGGTTGAGCTGACTGGGTCGGCAAGGGTGGCGCTGTCTACCGTGAGTTAAGAGTAAAATCATAACGATAAAATATTTCCAATTTACAGTAAATTTGAAACCAAATGCACTAAATGTATAATTCAGTAAATTGTCATTTTTTTTCATCTTAGACAGGCATATATCTGTCGTCTCTTTCAACCTAAGTATGTGTAATACACTAGTCGGAGGCTGTTCCTAACTGTATTTCATTACGTTGCATAAAGGCAACCCAAAGTCTGTCAGCTGCTAAAAAGCCCGCCGTCTTCAGTTGGTATTGTAGCTTACAGAACCAGAAGTCATGACAGACTGCTCCCTCCCCCATTTAGGGTATGCAGCGTATTTTACGACATCTGCCATTGGCTAATCTACTTCCAACTATTTTCTTCCATGACACACTCATTTGGTTTTGAAATTAGTGTTTGCCTTTGTTTAAAATATACGTACAAAAATTTATTTGAAAATTTTTGGAGTCAGATATACACTCACGTTTTGGAAAAATCTACTAAAATACAACCAATTAATGAAATTTTCGGTATTTATCTCTTCATTGATTAGTGTTTTTTTGTTGTTTTTTTTTTCGCTTAAAAAGAATCTCTATAAATAGATTTAGTTGCAATAAATTTTTTCGTAAAAATCTACATCTAACTAAACGATACGTGTTTACATTGTCAAAAGATAAACCCCTGAAGAATTTGAATAAATTCAATATTTTTTTTTCTTAAATTAGTCCGATTTCATCCATGAATGCTCTGACACATTTAAAACTGCTGCATAAACTAGTAAGCAATGCGTTGTTTAGAAACCTTTTATTTTTATTTTTATTTTTGGTTTAACTATATCATGCATAGATGTAAAGTATATAAAGGTCGACCAACTTCCTACCCTAAGTAATTAGCCATACCACGTGCCTGATACACATCCACACACACATGCATATATCTGTATATATTTATATGTATATATATATATGTGTGTGTGTGTGTGTGAATGTGTACACAAACACGCATACATATATATATATACACACACACACATATGTGTGTGTGTGTGTACGTGTGCTCATGTGTTTGTTTGTAGGGGTACTACTCCTTTTTCTCGTGAAGGCTAGACCGTGAATATTCGCATGATCAGTTCTAATTACTTGCACATGATCGACCTGACCGGACTTACACCTTTTGTTACGAAAGCAGCGCCCATCGATATAATTACATACGAATCATCACAGGACGACGAGCGACCTTTATTGATTGCCCAGCCCGCTGGTGTGCGCGTGCCTTTACGTCAGACGCACGTGCTGGAATCCGTGTGAGTTTTTGAAGGCAACCGCTAGATCCGTTTGCCTGACCTTTCCAAGATGTCCTGCTTCGATAAGCAACTCCTGTCTTGCCGGGAAATGTTAACAAAGAGAGTGAGAGAGGGGGGGGGGGAGATGAATAGTGTCCTTACGCTGGCTACTGCGTCAGCTACCCCTTCTTTAGTTCTATTTCATTTAATTTTACAATTGACCCGGTGGAACTAAAACATAGGTTATCGCACTATAAGATAATGATCGATATTTACAATGAAAAAATAAATTGATAAATTACGAATATTTACAATTCAGAAAAAAAATGAATGAATTAGATGCAAATATAATTAAATTAGTATATGATCGTGGCGAATCTCCTTCGTTATTTTTTGAAAGGAGGGTGATGACGTCGCCTTTAAAAGCTAAGCCCCGAGGCTATTCCAAAAGCAAGCTCCTCTGAATGCCAAAGATTTTTTAACATAGTTGGTTCTGATAGATGGGACTTTTTGATCGGTGTTCGAGTTTTTCAAGTAATTTTGGGGACGTTGATCTTAAGGTAGTGAAATTTTCACATAGATAGGCAGGAACGAGTCCGTTCAAGGACTTATACATAATGTGGTGTTTCTTGGTACATTAAATCTTCAATAGTAAGTCACCCAGCGTCCTAAAATTAACTGAGGTAATTTTAAGAAAAAAAAGCCATACATAAAAATTAAATGTCTAATTTTCTAGCCCAATATCTCCATTGGTGCAGCTTATATGTGAGAGGCATAGCCAGCCAGCTAGTCTGCCAGACCCACTTAAAATCTGGAAAAACCTCTGTTGACAGTTTTATGACAATTTTGTCTGACGGTTTCCAACAATATCATAGACTTCTCATATGAGAAAATCAGAAGATAATGGAGAATTCAATGGAGAAGAGTATTGCAATGGTTTGCGAGTTAAGCACACTGACTATTTAGTTAGGTGGGGGCAAACGTCATAGAACATCAAACATTGGGATCTAAATGAAGGAAGGGAATGAACACCGGGAACACATTGCGATTTGGGTCAACTAACAAGGACTACTAGGTGCTTTGGTTGACTTTGTGGTGTAATGTCTCCGTGACATCATCTGTCCAAGATGTCCACCGCTCACACAGATTTTCGTCAACGAGTTTTTATTTGCATATCCAGCATTAAAAAAAAATGGTGGCTATTTTTCTTCATCGCAACCGAGTCGTAGGCGAAATTGCTCTTATCAAATGTATTTTTTCTGAAGCAGGTAATCCTTGCTTATACGGATGTAAAATCATGTTGTTTATTTGCTGTATTTAGCTACTGCATTTTACATCCGTACAAGCACGGATTACCTGCTTCAGAAAAGGCCATAATTATCCAACTACTACAAATCAGCACACTTGCATTCATAAATGCATCTTAAAATAATGTGCTATCGATTGATGAAAACCCTATTTTTCTGTCACCTTTAGTTTCTGAATTATTGGGCTTCAAAATGTGTGATGATCGGGCCGGACTTGGTTGGGTCATTTTTTTAAATCTAAATGAATTTTCAAAACCTCTGTTATCGAATGGTGAAAACCACATGCTTCTATCTTTAGTTTCAATAGTTCCCGAGATATTTGATCGTTCTCTTACCAATACATTTTATAAGAGCAACCTCGCCGACAAAAAAGAAAAAATTGCTGTTAATATTTTTGTATCATTTTTCATGCTGAACAAATTACTTCTAATGCAATTTGAAATAAAAAGGTAGTTACTGATGAAAATCTGAGCCTGTCTCCATAACAGCGTTCATCTTGGACAAATGACGTCACAGACTTTGTGCCACAAATTCAGCCAAAACATCTATTAGTCAATGTGAGTAGACCATATTAACAATGTATTTTTTAACGATGTAGTCATTTTCCCTTTATTCAAAATCCCACGAGATGACATTTGCACCCCTTACTAATTGCTTTCAGGCGAGTATACTGACTTTTTATTTAGATATAGCTTCGTGGTTGAGCGATGGTGAGATTGCAAATCTTGCAAGCCGTTGCCAATCAATTAATTGCTTACCCCATTCATTTGACTTTGCAGCGATATTGGCTTCGTCTGTCAAATATTTATTTCTTTTTTAAAATGGTTACAACGAGAACCATAAGTTCAATAATGCTTGCAACATCCTTACGTCCCGATTTTAAAGGGATTCTAAACGAAGTAGCTGTATCATTACTCGTTGTGGTAGTATTAGCAGGAGGAGGAGAAGGGAGAGGGAGGTAAAGATGGACCATCCTAAAATCTGGTTATATAAAAAATGAATTAATGAGCTTGAATTAAAGTAAGTGTAAAATTATTATCAATAATTTGTTCTAGGGTTTTGGTGTATGGTTATTTTTCCTATGGACTTTACATGGTTATATATGGTTATATATAGAAATCTTAGCGACAAAGTTAGCTGGAAACTGAAAAGTTTAGCCAATTTTAGCCATTTTCCAGACAACTTCAGCTATCAATAATATATACTTGGCAACACGGTGAAAAATAAATGCTTGATACGTCATCTCTTGATCAGAATAGTTGTTCCTTTAATGACACCACACATTATCCCCCTTCCATGTTTTCGTTTGCATAAACGCAACCAACCAACTGAAAAGCGTCCAATAGAGATTAATGTCACAAAATTGTTGTCTCACGCCAGACCAACTAATGAAAATATCTTTTTTTTTTCACGCTTTTCAGATCACTGTAGCTTAGAAAATGGCCAAGTTTGTTACAGATTCTCCTCTTTTTGAGAGTCTCTGTCTGTCTGTCTGTCTGTCTGTCTATCTGTTAGTGTCTCTGGGCACATTTTATGGGTTTCAACTTTGAGAATTTGCATGAGTATACCACTAGACACCTTCTAAAATCGATTTTGTTTTTCCTTCAAAAAACTACTTTCGGAGGTCCGAATAGGTTATTTTGGACCAATTTAAGATGATTTTAGATTGAATATCTATTTTTAAAGATAACTTTATGTATTTTTTTCTTGGATCATTTTAGATAATTAATTCTAGTAAACGAACGATCTGCGATAATTCATTCATGTGAGGTATTAATATCAAATATTAAGTTCAATTCTGACTTTTTCTGGAGTAATTTTCTAACCTCAAAATGAAGGGGTTCAGGGAAAAAATTTAAATGTCGAACGGATATCAGTCTTGGGAAAGTTTTAGAACCGCTGGACTATTAGCAAAAATATTTGTATGACAAGCCTGGCTGTTGTAGGGTCAAACTCCACTCCTACTTCTATTTCAACTGAAAATGATTGCATGTTAGTTTGGCTCAACCGGTAAGAGAGTCGGCTACCGATCAGTTAGTCGGTTGGAAAATGTTTGTTTCATATATCGACTTGGTTCAACTGGACTGGACAGACAAACAATGAATAATTTCCCCACCTAAACTAGGTGAGGATCATCCTTGTTGTTACTGTGGAAATGCAAAATCAACTCTGACTTAGATCCGAGGTTTGACCGAAGGTTTTGGCGGAGAGTTAGATAATTAAGTAATGACAAGACTGGCTGTTTCAGGGTCAAACTATAGTCTGGCAGAAAATTATGAGTTTAAAGGTTTTTCGGCTTTTGTGAAAACATTTTTATTTTCGCTGAAAAAAGATTTTTAAAATTAACCAATTCTAGATATAATTTTAGACAATTTAGATGTTAACCATAACTTGACATCTTTCTCCCCCCCCCCCTCTCTCTCTCTTCCTTTCGTTAATTGATGAGACAGAATAGAATCTATCTCTCTTTTTTCCCTTCTCTCTCTATCCACCATTTCAAACTTTAAGGAGTTTGACAAAACGAGAAGAGCCTGCCCACGGCTATGAAATGAATGACTATTCGAACGCATAAAGCAGACCAAAGGGAAAAGTATTTCAAGGTTTTAATTATCTCGTCTTCTGAAAGAACCAACTCGTAGCTCCAAGTATAACAGACGGAAACCAAGTTAGGGATGGCTATTATGACCGTCAATGGGGGGTAACGTGTCAAGGTCTCTTGATGTCTGCGGAAGGCAGTTTTTCCGGAGGCTCCTCAGTCGGGATAAGATAAATCTGCATTTAAATTTCCTTGGAGGAAAAGAAGTGAACAAATTAATATTTTTTTCAAAGAATCTCTATTCGACCAGGGACCGTCAACAAATGCACAGCTCAACATTGGTTTCTGGAATTTCGGAACGGAAAGGAGAGTCTTGAAAAGGATAGTGGAAGTCCTTCTGTGATTGACGATATCTGATTGAGGTCAGTAAGTATAATTCTGATGAAGTAAGTTATAACAATTATGTTGTAAAATAGGTCAATAGTACCACAACAACCATCTCTCAAAGACCACCTTTTGGGGGAAGGGGGATAATGGACATAAACTGAAACTTCCAGTGTCAAGACAGGTAAGTCCAGCACAAAGGACTTGACCGATTTGGTCATTGGATTTCGGACTTTTTTCTCGACATCTAGAATACACGGGACGAGGACAAATACACAGACCAATAAAGCACTTGAAGTATCACGCATTTTGTTTTTAACCCTTACCTGCTTTTATCATTTCAATCAGAACTTCTGGAGATAATGTGTGAATAGACATGGAACTCTAGCGATATTACGTGGTTAGGACATTCAACGACAAGGTAGGGCTAAATTAGCACGGATCCACTCTGAAATCAAATCAGTTTTTCCGTTGATTATTGTACGCATCTCCACCGAAATAGAAATTCACTGAGAATTTTTGGAGATATAGTGTGGACTGTCATTAACGTACTGAAAAAAATGTATCTACCGGAGAAAAATTCCTGAATCCACCCCAAAATGTCACCATTTCTTTCTTACCCTACCGTACACCCTTCCACGTTGAAATTCCTTCAGTGCTTTCGGAGATATCGAATGAATAGACAAACGAACAGACGAGGCTCTTCATCTTTGTTGACAGAGACAGACGAATAAATTGTATCATCCAAGCTAATGTGCACACACACACACACGCACACACACACACACACACACACATGCATAATCTTACATTGGTACATTCAGTGCTTTTTGTTGGCTTTTTTGTTATATAACCTGGAATTATTAATTAACTGCAAATTGCATGGTAACGAATTGAGTTGATTAGTGAGCGTCAGGGTGGCATTGTAATACAAATGATTTAATTTACTTAAATCAGTTTTTAGAAGATTAAAGTAGTTGGCCCTGTGGCGCAACGGTAGCGCGTCTGACTCCAGATCAGAAGGTTGCGTGTTCAAATCACGTCGGGGTCATAGTTTGTTTTTTTCCTTTTTCTTTAAATCTGATCAACACTTTTTGTAAATTATGCATCAGCAGACGTGATACAATAAGTCCACTTTCCTTCCCTGACGACCGTGACTGCACCTATCTCAAGTAAACCTTTCTATCTCATCTGTCCATTGGGTACTGTTTGCTGTCCCATGGGCACCAATCCTTTGACCTTTTACTCTATCTGTCGCCATCTGTTGTTGCCAATGAACATCTAACCACTACTCATGGGCACCTGACTCTGATTTAACCCTTTATTAATAAATGGTTTAAGGATTATTGAAAGACGGACGCTCTTGCCATTTCCTATTTTTATGGTCTTTTCCTGAACTTCGTCGTTGAACATTACCTTAATCTTCGTTCCGTTCATCTTTAACCCTATTTTTTTTGTTTTCGCAATTTAAATCACCCAACTTGTTTTGTAACTCATCATGTTTCAGGTTAAGGTACATATTATCATATAGTAGACACAGAGAATTTTTTTCTCAATCAATGTTTACATACATGATTAAATCAGTTCTCGACTCTTTATTGGATCAATGTATTAAATCATGGTCAGAACTGTGGCCAACAAATATTCTTAAGATGGTGTTGTGTAGATGCAACTACCTGCTTGAGATAAACTAAAGCAAAATATAATCAGTGCCTTTACGTTGGCTACAGCTTCAGCAGTCCCTATCCGATTTTACTTATCATATCACTACCTACTCGGCCTTGGTTTGTGATGTAGGAAATGCACTTATAGGTGACCATCTCCCAAAGTGGCATCACTCCAATTTGTACTGCATCATCCATAGCTTGGGGAGAGATGGATTCATGCCTTTCCCCTGGCCATTAGCACCGAATTTGAACTAGGCTTGCTGAGTCCATTCTCTGTTTTGGCTTTTGAAAGTAAAGATGAACGAGCGAGTCAGCAACAGGCACAAAATTAAGTACTTTATATTCTTTAAGGAGACTTTGAGTACAAGACGAGTTCAAATTAGAGTAAAAAAGCCAGGTAAATCGGATGACTCGAGTATAAGTCGACCCCCAACCGTAATCAAAGTATTTGATGATTTCACCTTAGCACAAAAAATAAATAAATAAATCCACAAGTTGGTTCAATATTTCTCTTTCAAAACCTGACTGAATATTGATAAATGAAAACTTGTAAACGTTATCTGTATTCATTGAAAAGGAAGCAAAGAAATTCACACGCCTACATAGAAGTAGTACACT
This sequence comes from Thysanoteuthis rhombus, assembly GCA_963457665.1. Classification (NCBI taxonomy): domain Eukaryota; kingdom Metazoa; phylum Mollusca; class Cephalopoda; order Oegopsida; family Thysanoteuthidae; genus Thysanoteuthis; species Thysanoteuthis major. Next base: position 63,013,310 of record OY735213.1, on the reverse strand, counting down.
CAAATCCACTGAAGTCTCTTTCATCCAATTCGACAAACTGCTGAGCCTCTTCTCCTCTCATGGTTTTGTCATGGGGGACCATCTTCTTATTGTGAGTCCTCTGTTTCTGATGCTTCATTATCGGGTTATTGCCACAAGATGTCATCTCCTGTGATGTTGTTGATTCGATGTTTGTTAAACCTGTACTGGGTCATTAATATTACTCACTCTGACATTTGTTCACGAGATTTTGTCCTTCATTCATGACCAACTATAAGTAGAGGCGTTCATTTCAGTCTACTTTTTTATTGAAGAAACCTCGACTTACATCAAAAAATATACGGTAATTAAAACTTCCTGACTTTGTCAACAAGACGACTTGGTCATTGTTCGTGAACGTGTATTTCCGGTCGGAGGTTTAGAGCTTGTTTATTTACTCCCGTTCCTCACATGAATAACACAGCTGTTCCTGGGTTTTGAGTATTAATTTCTAATTACTCCTGTTTAAAACGTATAGAAAATGGCTATTATTCCCTTCAAACTTTGCATTTGCGACCAGGATAGAAATATGCTTTTGTAATTTTTTGTCTCATTTTATGCGATCAAAAATGTGCAAATTTGCCCGATGTCCGATTGAAAATAAGTATATTTCAAATTACCATTGTTCTGTTGGCAAAAGCAAAGTTTCAAGAGTATTATTGACATTTTCTATTCTCTTTAGACATAATCAATCAGAAAATAACACTCATTATTATTTTTTTCAAAAAGGTATAAGTACGTATGTTGCACTGTGGAACTGGTTATATGGTTGAATTGTGTTGTTATTTTATAGTTGCACAAAAAGCGAGAAATATTCGTATTTTCACTGTAATTTTCGGTTTATCTTTGTTGAAATACTTCCGAAAAAGATATTGTACATAGACTCAGAGATAATAACATAGAAAAACAAAACTACACTCCCACAAACGTATACGAGATGCTGCTTAAAAGAAAGGTCATTTGAACAGATCGCACAAACCGAATGTAGTACGGACATTTAACGCAGCCATTTGTAAGCATTACCATTTGTGGACTATTTCGAAGGAGACAATGTGAACTAGATGTTCAGGTAGATACATATCGCATGATCAAATTCTCCAAAATTGAGGGTGGTGTGTCGTATATACCCACGAGCACACGTGTGCATTCACACAAGACTGGCTGCTGCAGTGTCTAACTCAAACTTCGACTGAAGATGATTATTGAAAATTGTACAGTGTGTATATGAGATATATTTTTTGTAAAAATGTATTTATTCATCAGAATTAAATTAGACCGTGCGTATATGTATGATGAATTTTTGTTGATGACCTGTCAATTTAGCTCAGTCAGTAAGACAGTCTGCTGTGAGTCTAAATCACTAAATGGTTGTTCTTGTTTTTGTTACGGTATGAAAAGTTGACTCCTGACTTCGTACTGGGGTTTGACAAAAAATTGAAGTTGAAAGTGTCTCAGATAATTTCCTGTTGTTCTAATGGGTTCCTCTCAAGATTATCGGGTCTCTGATGAATCACATCTGGTCAGTATTAATTGCTTTTAGAATGTAAACATTGGTCAAATATTGGTCAAACAATGGTCGGGCGAAATCTCGGTCACCCACTTTGCATTGGCTTCTCAGTGAGTCTACTTATTGTTGAGTGTTTTATAAAAGCCGCCAACAAATAACTTCCGCACGCGCCCGAAGGAGCCCCCACACACACACACATACGCCCCCATCACGCCCACACATGCCCTCCCTCCCATATACATCCTCAATCACACAGCCATCACACTCACACCATCATCACCAGGCCAGCAC